>DWIC01000533.1:0-11389 GCA_018248135.1 Battus belus
TAGCAGAACTGTCTTCCGAACCAGTAGTAGTTTCCTGTCAGACTGACAATACTGACCTCTCATGATGATTGAAGATCAAAAGTGTTGTGTTGTAACAGCCTGTTTGAATAAAGAATATTTTGATTTATATTTGTTAACATTATCTGTCCACTGCCTTTCCAATTCAAAATTTGTAGTAAATAAAAATAATAATACATTTTTAATGTATATTATAGTGACTTGCATTTGTTGTACAGGTTGACGAAACATTCCAAATAAGTTCCGAGACGAAACCGATCAGTCACATGGCGGTGGCCGGTGGTTCGATATGGCTGTCCCTGCACAACGCAGCGCAGCTTCGTTGCTACAACGCGACCACCCGGGAGCAGCTGGCCGAAATTAACATCACGCCGCAAGTCACCAAGATGTTACATGGTATATGAAGCTCTGTCATCATCATTTTAGACATAAGACATTCATTGTTGGACATGGCTTCCTACATACATTAACAATAGGACCGGTTAAAAGTGGCCTGCATCCAGCTTCTATGTTTATATCCTTTATCAGATATCCCAAACATACTTTAAATAAAAAAAAACCAGCACCTCTCAACCCACATGCCAAACGTGATGAGTATAGGAAGCATACACTGCTTTGTGTGAAAAGACACGAAACTGATATCAATTTTACGCACAAAAATTCTCAATAATAATTAAGACATTGATTATAGTAATTTATGAATACTAATATATCCATTACTTTTTACATGCTATCGAAAAACTATGCATAAATGTTAGAAATTTTACTTAGCTTATTTTCGATTACCTTCCAATTTAGCATACCAAAATAATATAAACATATTCATTAATAAAAATCATCTCTTTATGAGCATAGAAAGAAGATTTAATTCTTTTTATTATTGGCTTTATGTTATTTAATTGTGAAATGCAATAAATTTATTGTCATGAGCAACATCTTGATCTATGGCATATTTTTCATTTAAGGCAAAAGGTATTCATTCATAGGTACAAAATAATCTCAAACGATTTTAGATCTGCTACGGGAGAGATTTAAAACCAGTATTAATGAAATATTAAAAAAAGTATACTATTCTATCCAAGAATAATATACTGATGTTAATTTGTGGAGTTAAGTGTTGTTGATGCCCATTTAAGAAGCATTTATTATTGTAGTGGACACATTGTAAAACCATATATGTAAAAAGCCATTGTTAAGTTTCTTGCTGGCACGTTTCAGCAGAACTGCCTTTCGAGCTGGTGGTAGTTTACTGTAGAGCTAATAATACCAACATTTTATGTTTGTTGACGATTCAAAAGTGTATGTAGAAACCATGTTCCGGCCCCTTAGTGGTACGGGAGGTAAAACTAGGATAATAAATGCACTTATTATAGTTCAGTGTTAAAATAAATAATGACTACTTACTTAACTTGCATGGTTTTGCAAAACAAGTATTTCAATATCAAAAATACTTCTTTGACATTGTATTATTGGAATGGTACCCATACATGAAAGTTACTTTAAGCATGTAGGAAGGGCACATATCATTAAAAAAGGAAAGATTCGAGTTTTATATGTATTTCTTTTAGATTGTGTAATAAGGTCTATAGAGGTTTCATCATGATGACTGTTTGAAGGTTGCGACGAGATAATTCGGCAGCACAAGGCAGCGTGCCTACGCGTGACGGCGTTGCTGGCCCACCGCGACACGTTGTGGGTGGGCACAAGTGCGGGCGTACTCCTCACCGCGCCGCTACACAACTCGCCCAACGCTCGCACCGGCGCTTTCGCTGTGCCACAACTCACTGGTAACGACTAAGTGTGGATTCTAGTAGAAACCAACGTGGGGGCACACATGGGGGCAATTTAATTGAAGAGACGACACGACATGAATTTATCCCTTTCGTTTTAACAGCAAAATTGTATATATTGCATAGATGGGCACATGAATTTTAAAGTGGGACATGGTATCAAAAAGTTCGGTAGATGCTGGGTTGGACTGTACTGTTCTGTGAAGCTAAGTAAGAGTTATCATTGTAGGTGCTCTTACAGGGACATTAATAAAACGGTTAATGAGTGGAACGATCACATCACTAAGGCGGGGCGGTAAGGCGCTTGACGCGGATGTACGACTGATCGTCGTGATGATTTGATGTTGTGGTCTATTGGCTGATAGGATGATGATGGTAATAAGTTATCATCATCGTTACATGACATCATTTTATCTATGTCTATTTTTATCGACTTATATACTTATACATACACCGCGACTGCTCAATAGACTACCTGGATAACTGCAGAATAGTTTAATGCCAAACAATATAAACTAAAGTTGTTCATTTAAAAAAAATAACTAGTGAAGTACTTCAATGCAAACAACGACTAGTCTCCTCTTTCACTCAAAACTCGGATGGTTTCTTATGATATTTACTGTTAAAAAAATGTATCTCTTCTTAATGTTAAAAAAAACAAATATAAATTATGCATTGTAGAAACAACTTTCTTGATATAAAAAAACCATAAGATGTAAGATAATATGCTAATAAAAGGCGATATTGTTTATGTATATATCCATTTCAACTCATTGGCAGTTATCCGGACTGTGCAGCTTGATTTTGAATACTTGCTGTTTTAAAAGTAATTTAAAGTCAAACATAAACAAAACCTACCAGTCTACCAGTAGACCACAATCCTATTAATATGTGAAATTTTCATACGATGATTGTACGAATTGGCGTCAAATTATTCTAATGTTTTACTAGATACATGTGAAAGTAAATACATGTAAACGTATATTTATTTGAAGATACAAATTTCTGAATACAATGTAATAATGTTAGGAATTTCAAAGAAATTCTTATAAAGATTTAACCAGTCTTATTAGATTTCTCCAATATATACATACTTAATATCTGTGCCGAGCGGCCACTGAAAAACGTGTGTGCTTTTTATTTCTTTATGCTTTGCTTCGACATTTGACGTGTATTTTTTATGTATTCTTTTTTTAATAAATTAATCGAAAAGGTTATAATAAAAACCATGTAATATTTTTAAATTTCTTGCAGGTATTACATATGGTCACACTGGCCATGTAAGATTCCTGACCATAGTCGAGAATCCAGCGCCGCAAAAGCAGCCTGCGAAGCCAACTCAAACGTTAAAGACGAAAGCTCTGAGCCGTCGGTCGACCAATGTGGAGAAATTACAAAAACAAACAGGGAACACGCAAAATAATAAGGAGACATTAATAATTTCCGGTGGCGACGGTTACGAAGACTTCCGAAGCTCCACGATGTCTGAGGACGCGGGGAGAGAAGATTCAACGAATCATTTGCTTCTTTGGAGAGTCTGATCTAATTCGACGGCCTACAGGGTTTCATGCTCGCCGAAACGCAAATTTAAGCGCTTCGTATTAAAGTTCTAAATTGATGTTAGATGTTTCTGCGCTTGTATCGAAGTCCACGAAGAGCCTAATTGTTCATAGTTTGTTTTCACGTTGGTTTGTTACAGCTTTTTACGATATCGCATGGTTGGTTGAGTGTGTAGCGCTTCACGGCGTGTTGTGTTGAGATTATTAATTTAGGACATCAAATGTCACGCTGTAAATGTTTTGTCCAAATTGCAAAACATAATTCTAACACGCAGTATTA
Source organism: Battus belus (assembly GCA_018248135.1). Classification (NCBI taxonomy): domain Eukaryota; kingdom Metazoa; phylum Arthropoda; class Insecta; order Lepidoptera; family Papilionidae; genus Battus; species Battus belus. Next base: position 3,648 of record DWIC01000533.1, read on the forward strand.
AAGATTCACTATTATGGACCAGTATGGCCCGCAATGTACCTTATGTAGACGTTTTAAATAAATAAATAAAGTGTTTTAGGTGAACTTTACGTATGTCTATCCATATCAAGGTGTTGAATATCCAATATAATTATTGTTGAATTAGTTGTGCCATTGTGTATCGATGATAGTAAGGGTATCTAAAACTGTTAAAGGTAGTTAGCTTAAATCTTTAATTTTGATGTAATGACGTAATTCAAAATGTACAGATGTTTGCTATTAAAGATAGGTTCTAGAAACAAGTAGATAGTACCATTATGTCAACGTGGATCGAATAATTATATTATTATTTTTTTAAGTTAAACACAATTGTTTGCACGTGTGAACACGTGTTTCTTTCTAGAAATATCTTCGCTTTGACGACAATGTTATTATTAAGTTTACCATTTTTTTGAGGCTTGTCTAATTGATATGACTGCTTGTACCGCATTAAGAATAAGGATTATATTGAAAATTTGCACTCGATTGCAGAATATACGATCTGTAGAAATATATTAATGAAACTTTACTTTCTAATGATAACATATTTATGTCTATACTATTCAGGTTCTTGTATTTGTGTAGTAAAGATTCCTCTAAGAATGACTTAAAAATTATTTGCTCAAAAGTATTCTTTTCAAATGTTACCTACCCGTGTAGCGACAGTGACACAAGTAATGCTTGGACAAAGTAGGTATCCCTTACTTATGATAATATTGCAAAATAATTAAACGACGTCGCACTAACTGTCTTGTTTTATTTTACACTTCCTATACTTGACTTTACTTGACTATACTTGACTCTAGAACATTGTTTCCCAGTGTGGAGCCTACACCCCACGTAGGGGCAATACGATTTTTAAAGGGGGCAATTTGTAAATGGACTTTTACCACTTAAATATTAGGTGGGCCGTAAAGTAATGTCGCTTTCTCAATTTAAATTGACACTACTATGTTTTTATTTCGAATCAACAATGTATTCACCTTCGGTATCAACAAAGTTTTGTAATCTAGTATACAAATTTTCATACCGGAGCGGTAAAAATCAATAGGTTTTTTTGTAAAAAAAATGTGCAGAAACAACATAAGTTTTCGGTCCACTCAATGTAAAAATTATGTAGGGGGAAAAAGAATTTTAGAAAGGTTAAAGTGCTGCATGGCACTTAAAAGTTTGGGAAACACTGCACTAGATTATCATTTCTTCCCTATTGACATTTGCAGATACCGTTAGTTTAAAGTGGCAGAGCGCAGATATCGCTTCAGTGTACGCTCTATTGAGTGACCAGACTCAATTAAATTGTCACCATTAACAATGAAATTGCCTCCCTTAACAACCAGAGTGCCACCTTGACTATAAAATTGCCCCCGTTAGCGATCAAATGGGCACCCTTAACAATCAAATTGCCCCCCTTAACAATCAACTTGCCCCCCTTAACAATCAAATTGCTCTTAAGCCCTCCTCCCCTTAAATGGGAGACGCTGCTCTGGGGTCTATAATCAGCTCTAGTTGGAAATTACGTATGATTTTACAACACATTTCCAGATAAAGTCTGAATTGTCGTATAAATTTAAACTGCAATCGCAATGTTGGACGTCCGCTAACAAGGCGTACAGACGACTTAGTAAGACCGCGTCCGCGGCGACTTCGTAGCGATGTGGTATACTAACGAGTCACTACAGTAGTAGTGATAATGCGCTATTGCATCGAGAGGGGAGTGAAGGGAGGTTACCGAATAATATCATTGCGACTGTATCGATACAAGAAGTTGCTCGCTTCTTAACGTTCCTGTTGGAAATCTATGATAGACGATATATTTATATTAGTGTAGATAGAGAAATTAAAAAAGTTTATTAAATTAAAACTAGTATAAGAACAATACATTGCAGGATTTTAAGCTATAAAAAAGCATGGGAATATAATGTGTTAAGTAATAGCATGATTGTGAAAGTAATCACATGGTAAACCCATAGGAATTTCTTGTGCAATCTCAGGTTAAGGTTTGGAACCTTTTGGAAACGACTACGAAAAAAAATAATTTGTATTAACATTGTACTATAGAAATCATCGATTTTGCATTGTTGGGACATCGCTTCTATCAGACAGGATATATTATTAATGAAAAGTATATAATTCAAGCAAATTTTACGCCGTGTTTATTCGCAGACTACGTTTGTTCGCTGGCAGTGAAGTTAAGTGGAAATAAAGTCAGACAATGTTTCTATATTAATACTTCACAGTGAATTTTATGTATAAATAAATTACCGAAGCAGTTAACTATGTTATTTAAATATTCAACCACTATTTAGCGAATTCCACGACTATAACTTCAGTTATTTAGAGATTACTGTTAAAAATATTGCTTTTCTGTTACTAGAATAGATAAAAAAAAAGTAATACGGTGCGATGAAATTTATTTTTAATTGCACTAGTTACATATAATTAAGAGACTAAATTAATTTCTTCTGTACGAACTTCTGACGATTCTATTCGATGATTAAAATCTATTTTGTAATAAATGTATCATGTCAATTTATTCACACATTGCAGCCACTTGTTTTATAAAATCTTCCATATTTTCTATAGTCATCTCCGAAACTTTGTGTTTCTTCCCACGACTAACAAAGTACGGATCTGCTTGTAGTTGTGCCGCGAGCTTTTTTAATGTAGTTCTTCTGTTCCTTTCGTTATCATTGATCTCTCTTTTCACTTCAGTATTATTGTCTTTCATTGGTAATAAGTCTACTGTTGAACAGATCAGTTCCACTGTTTTTTCAAATTTATTTCTCGGTATTTTGTTACTGCTAGAATCGTAATTCTTTTTTCCTCTTGCAATATAATAAGGATCATTTCTAACGGACTTGACAAGTTCTTCTATAACTCCGCGTCGATCTCTAGTTTTAGCGAAACTTTTGTCACTGAGTTTCTTGCCTCTGGATATAAAATAAGGGTCATATTCCGCCGAAGAACGACTGCTCCTCTCTACCAAAATATAATGAGGTTGTTCTGCAAAAACTCTATCATCGAGCACTGTTTCCGGCTCTGAAGGTTTAAAACGTATATTATTTGTTGCATCCATTGAATTGAGTTTTCTTTGTAAACTATCATCAATTATTCCTGAAAATAAGTTCAATATTTTACTATTTCGTCCACGGTTCCACCAAAGTGGGATTTTCGTTTTATCATTGCGCTGTAAGCGTGAAAACGTTATAACACCATCTTCAACGTCGTTCAAAGGTTTTAATATGTTATCCGTAGGTACTGCGTTGTTTACTCCTTCATTTTTCCATAATAGATCAGATTGCCCGTTAATTTCATTTGAAATATCTTTTCTTCTACCTCGACTTCCCCAAAATGGTTCCGTAACTTCTTTTTTGCCTCTATTGCCCCAAAACGGCTCGTCCTCTTCGATTCTGTTAACCATAGCTTCTACATCTTTTTTCCTACCTCTATTTCCCCAAAACAGTTTTGCATTAGCTTTCCTTTTTCCATTCTTTTCATTTTTCAATTGAATACCTTCTCGTCTTCCTCTGTTACCCCAAAATGCTAATTCTTGTTCTCTACGTCCTCTTGTACCCCAAAATGGCTCATCTTCTTCCCTTCTTCCTCTAGTTCCCCAAAATGGATTATCGGGAATAGCAAAGTCTTCTTCAACTTCATCAGAATTTCTTCTACCGCGGTTACCCCAGAATGGTGATAACGTCTCCTCCCCACTCACTGTGTTGTCAATTAAACTTTTGAAACAATTTTTGCAGCCGGTACCCAAGTGCTTATTGTCAACGTCGCCTAAATTTTCTTCGGAACTTTCTCGCCTACCTCTCATACCCCAGAAAGGTTGTTCTAATTCAGATTTTATTTTATTTTCTTTGTCTTCTAAGTCATAGTCGATTTTTGTAATTTGCGGCACAAATAGTTTCAAGTCTTCACTGCGCAGAGATCTTTTAATTCTATTTTCGTTTAATGTATTATCAATTTTATTAAATGCTTTCGTGGTTGCGTTCAGTTTACCAATAGTTAAGGCTGTGGTCGATGCTGATAAGTTGAAAAGTAACAGTGATATTAACGGGAACAACCACATTTTTAATGTTGCAAACTGAAATAAACATTGAAAATTCAAAACTTTATCACAATATGTAGATTTTATAGGTACCTTTAAGTTCAATAAATATAAGGTCAATAAATATAATTTTAAATGTTTAGTTAGGTTTGTTATTTAGACGAACATTAAAATAAGACATTATATTTGATCTGATTTATCAATATGCTAAATGACGTAATTCTAGAACTGTGTTATAAAAATTACAATACTAAACTTAAAAGAACATTTAAAAGTAAAAATTTACACAAGGTTTAATTTATGTATGACAAAGACAAACTAATTGTAAAAATGAAATAATTTTTATAATTACCAAATTTATTACTTACGTTTATTTTCGTTGTAAGTTTGTTAACATTGCAAAATTTGCTACTGGTCTTAGATTAGTACCTTACACCAGAACGTCAGGTTTTGTTGTGAGTACCACTGGCCGTTCTCGGAGGTTTATATAGGGGCAGGGAGCTGGCTCTGGCTCCCAAGGGCTGTCACAACGAATTTTCTTTTTTTACTCCGTACAAGACGTGCTCTACAGGGACTTGGTGCCTGTTATTAAATTAAAACATTGCTAGTTTCGCTTTCTTATAAGGGTAAGTTCTCTGCCAGTATTTCAAAGTTTTATTTAAGTTCAATTTTCGAGCAATATTTCCACGTTCAAATATCATCTTGTCAGATGATAGACGCCAACGGCTTTTCTTAAACATTCGCCACGATGACCGAACTTGACCATGTCGTTGGTCCATCTAATGAGAGACATACTCATGTTGTTTTTTTCATTGCCACTCGAGAGCCCTTCTAGCTGTGTGGTCCATTGTACAATATTCCCATCCATTTATTCCAGTTATATTATACGAGATGTTAGAAGTATCAGTTTCCTGAGGGTATGCAGCGCATCTTCTGCATACTAACAACATACTGTGATCGCCAACCCGCCTGCCAAGCAAGAAATTCAGACTTATCCCCCATGGATAATAAACATGTTGACCCTTATTCCGTATTAGTTACTTTCATCATTCAGCTGCAGTAGACGGGCCAAATAGCGTGTAGAACAGATATCAACTACAGCCTTTAGGTTTTAGAGTGGTGATCAAGGAGTCCACTGTGTCCAGTCAAGATGTCCACCTGCAAAGAGAACAGATGACCCTGTTAAGGAACACAGAAGACGATGGATGCTAGTTTGCTTGAACCGGTTCTTTTGTAAATATTTGCGAAAGGTCCAGTAGTGGATGTTCATAAAAACGAGGCCAATTTCTTTTGACGATGATTTATTTGCAATTTTTTCTCTACTAAAAAACTTTTTTGTTTTTACAGCATAATTGCCGTGTTTAGTAGTGTACTTTGATAAATTAAATTATACGTTGTATTTATGTTTGAATTTCTCTCTTCCTACAAAATACACGAACATTTATTTTAAGTTGAAATTTTCGGAAACAACCCTGAAGCTATGGTCTCGTGGTCAATGTCAAAGAAATGAAGCCAATGAATATATTACTTGTGTTTTTGATACGAGATGTAAATTTAATCAGATATCATAATGTATTACGTAGATTTTTTCGGCTACAGTTAGATAATATTCTCATTTGTGTGCAGTTGAGATGACATTAAAAAAATTTTTAACCTTTCTTATTCTATACCTCGAATGTAGTTAATAAATATTACGTGTTTGTTGCCTGTATATGTACTCACGTGCTCCACTAGTGGAAACAACAAAACGTAAGTATAACGCCAGTCTCCTCTTAAAAACTTTTCTTTCAATTATTCGTATATACAGTCGCTTCTATAACCCTGTTTACGTAACATAACACGAGGTCCACTTTAAAAACCTCTGTTCGGCCATTACATGACATGCCAAACAGGGGCCGCATAACTACTATATCACTTAACACTCTCTGTTGAGTGACCAGGCGCAAGGGCCATTTCACTAAGCATCTTAATCAATGGCATCCGAAGGGTCCTAATTTCGACTTGGTCGGTATCTATGCTTGACTAACATTACTATCACTCTGGAAAGCGTGTTGTTCAGTGTTAAACTGGAAGAAACGGTGGAAAAAACTCCAGCAACTCTCTGTCTAGAATGATGGAGGAATCGTCTTTCGCATGTGTTTTAAAAGTTTTTGACGGCAATCGATTGCAAAACGGTTTGTAAGTTAATCTATCTTAATTTGTCGCGTCGTTAGATATTCAAGAGCGTGTCCGAAAGATATACGGAATCGACTAATTAAACTTATAAGGCATAAAACACTACGATACCGGTGATGAATTATATTATTATTATATTAGTACCTTGAGGTGCGAAATAATGGATTAGAATTTTGAGCTGAGATCATGACAGTTTGTCAGTCACAGATCAGTGCTATCATATCCTCAGATCATGATCTTCAACCTATGATCGTAACCACCTTACCACTTTCCTACTACAGCTTTAAGTGTATTTAAATGTGTAATAAAAACATTTTTTTCAGACTTCATAGAGATTTTCTTTGAGTGGTTGTTTATCGCTGAGAAATTTTAAATGTTTTTTTAACATTGTTGAGTTTTATCGTGATAATACTCTTTTATTACTGATATATAGAGGTGAGAGTTATTTTCAGTCTTTAGTAAATTCCATAAGGTCCGGTAATCGCACCCGGTAGTGAGCTTCTGTATTTTTTAACGAAAAATTTGAGAGCAACGACGAGATCTAAGGTGGTGCACGCAAGCTCAAATAATGCCTGTTCACTCTTTTTTTTTTCTCACTCTTCTCTTGCTCACTCTTCTTTTGCCTTGAAAATCCCTATATTGTACGAATCGGGATATTATATAATTATAATGAACTTTTATTCTGGACCCGTCTGAAATGGCAGTGCGGTGCACATGACTCGACTAATCGATTGCTGATGAGGTCGAAGGTTATAAAATGGCGACCACAAGGTGGTAGAACGGCATGAGTAGGGCCCCCACTAGGTGGATCGACGACATTATTAAGGCCGTGGAAAATTGCTAGATAGATCTTAGGGGGAAACCTATGCCTTTAAGTGAGCGTCTATCGGCTCAGAAGATGAATAATCTATGATATTGATGAATATAATCGTATCATATCAATCATATGTAATGATAAAAATAATAACTTTAAATTTTTTTTAAAATATCTATCATCAATACGTTTATTATATTAATCTTACGTTTCTGTATACCTCTCCAAAAGTTCGTTACTAACGGCGGTGCTGAGTTTGTCTTTTCAAACTAATTACAATCATCTAACGTCCTCTTCCCCTCTGCGACGACGACTCCCTCTCATTCTTATGTTTTGTCTTGGACGTCTCTTGACCATTTTTCGCTTTTGTTTCTTAAAGGGATTTTTTAAGAGAGACGTGTCCGACTCTTAACGTTGGTACGTGTACGTTAGCTTGACATTTGTGTTCAGTTGCTCTGATTACATCTGGCGAGGAGAGAAGAGAAAAACTTCGGCTTCAATGGACAACATAAACAGCAACGCAACCATAGGCACTAAAATTGATTATAGTTGAAACTTTTGCAAACTCGTGCAAATAATTTAGCGAATTTCATTGATTTTATTAATCAATAATATTATAGGTTTGGATCAGTGATTCCCAAAGTGGTCTATATCGACCCCTAGGGGTCTATGACAACCTGC
>DWIC01000534.1:0-11387 GCA_018248135.1 Battus belus
ATATTTGACAACCTTATATATATATCTATGTATGGTTTGATCTTTACAAACAGCTTTTACATAAAATCATAACTTTATGTATAATAAAATTATGTAATATGTATCAAATTTTTCCATTCTTAATTTTAATGTCGGCAAAAAATTGAAATGGTTTATTTTCATTGTTTTTGCTATAAAGCAATATAAATATACAATTAAATAATGTGAGTACTGTTGAAAACTGTTAGTCAATAGTAATGGTATGGAGTCTATATGCATCTTTTAAGATAAAATTTTAAGTAAAGGATTGACAACATTCTTATACCTTATTAGATTTGTGTCGAACAGATAAATTTAAAATATTTGTAGGCCTGTAATTCACTGGTTTTGGACAATTATCAACGAGAAGGTTATTTACTGCACTATGTCTAAATTTATATCTAATTTCTTGTTTAATAGAGTTCCTTATAACAGTAACTGCCGTTCGCTGCCACAGCAAGTTCATTTTTATCAAAATATTTATTGTCTTGGTGTGAGAAATATTTACTATTTCAAAAACCATACGAAATGTAAAAAAAAAATTACGGTTGACAGTTCAACATTTGCGTTGCCAGATCAGGTAACAATAACATGTAATGAAGATATTGCCACTGACACAATAGTGAATTTCAACTTAATTTCTTAAAAAAGAGACTGACAGCTCATGGATAGCTCAGATGGAAGCTACGAAAAGCACTGGGATTAAAAGCCCTTACTAGCACAAACTATTGAATAATAAATGACCTGATAGCACATCGGCACGATAAAGATTTGCGATCCTAGGCCACTGGTTCGATTTCCGGGATAGAATCTATTAATTCATACTTTGTGAATCAGTTATATCGAATTGCCGCTGTTCACAAACAAATTTTTAGATGATGAACAGCAGTGTTCTTTGCATACCATAATACCACATTGTGGTCGCGAAGTGTGGTGATTATGATATACCCTGCCATAAATATCTGTCGGAAGACTTACACCTTGCAGTGACCGTCAATAAACTTAAACGAAATATGACCTCCCAGGCGTTTTTGTTGTTTATTTATATTTATCCGAACGACTAAGCTACCGCATTAGAAACCATCAGGTACTTTAAATGACTGAAATGCTATGGTATGCTACAAAAACTAAGTAACAGGTAGTTAAGGATGAGGTGTCTTCTGCTGAGTAGCGCCTTAAACCAAATAAAGGAAAAGGGACATCTACTTCTAATATGAGATTGATTGCAAGCAAAAACGGCACATAAAAAAATTTGTTTATCACATTATGGCCGCCTGTCACCGATGCTGCAATTGTCCGATATTTTTATGTGATTTGTAATTGCTATTAACATAGTATATTTTATTGGAGTTCTAAAAATTTATCAATTAAAATACTTGATACTCATTCAGTGTTCGTGAACCACCAACTAAAAATTATGTACACAGAGATCCTACGTGTAGGTCATGAGAAGAATATTAGAAGATACCAGTTTGAAAGGAACTAGAATGAGGCTGAACTCGAATCGCCATGCTCGAACTGACGCCGTTGACTTTAAAGCTACAAGGGTTATGAATGCGCCTTTATATGAGAAAACCTCTTAACTACGACGACTTTTTGCAGTCATTTACAATATATTTAATATATTAATAGAACAATTAATTGCCAAGCTTCATTATCATTTTAAAAGTTCATTATTTATTAATATTAAATTAAAATTCAGTAGATAATCCTTAAGTAGTTTTAAAAAAAGGACATAACGCCGTAACCTATTTTAGTCACGATAATACGGAAAAAAATAATAGGAACAAGGAAAAAAGAAAACATGGGAAAAAATGTACAATGTCCTTTTGTTTGAAAAGTATACGATGAACACATGACATAACCTAAAAATCTCATCTAAGTAGCTTCTTCATTAAGGGCATAAAATTAAATTTACATGAAGACGTGATAAATGAAAAACGAGGAGATTTCATTTTTTGTAGGCTCTCGAAATGACGCTTAAAAATTATATTATTTTATTTGTTATATTCGCGTAAATACAAGAAATTAAAATTTCTACCTATACATTTACACTAAACGTTTTTACTTATGCAATTTATATGCTATTTTTTGTATGTATTTTACATTGTAAATATTTAAATTGCAACCATAAAAGAGAATTTAAAAATCAAAATAGGTTTGAGAGGCACTGGTCATCAAAAACACTAATAACTGTACAACTAACATATTCTCAAATTGGCCCGATATGCTAAAATTCGGCGACGATTCCGAAAGACATTAATATTTCATGTGTCATTTCGCCACGTTGTGAGGTGTTGTCACTCGTTGCCGTTAAGTCTGTCGCCACGGGGTCGTTAACCTCGGAGACGCGCGGAGGTTAGGCGTAATCTGCGCGCGGAAGGTCTCTCCAAACCACTGCGCTGATAACGACGAAGTAGCAAACGGAACGAAAGCCTCATGCTCAATGCTCATACAATGCAGGCGATGCTTTAATTATTAAATTGATAGTAATTGAACTTTGTTCGTAATTAGAATTAATAAGAAGACGTCCCATAAAAAAAACATCAAGTTCATAATATCTTCATTGATGTAGGCATAGTCAAAGTCACAGGAAAAATAATGTTAGTGACAAATATAGAACCCTTTTGAAGAAGGATTTAGGGTATTGTCTTTTTTATCGAACTATTCAAAATGTTTTACAAGTATGACCTGTAAAAGATTTGTATAGAAAATTTATACTTAGAAAGTGGGAACGGTTTTTAAAATAAATGTGAGAAGAGAGTAAATATTACGTAATACTTACGTAATCTGAATATAAGGCGTTTGAAAAAAAATTAAATTGTTCAAGTTAATCAATAGGCTTCAGAATGACCGGTGCTCAAACCTTACGCAGGCAGAGTAATTAATGGATGATTTTTTTGCACCCGAAATTTGTGTTTCCAGTGAAAAAATGTACATAAAAACACAAGTAACTAAATCTTTAAAATTTACGTTAATATTAATTTTAACAATATGGTAATAACATATTTTTGAACGGAAACAGCCATTTTGACATGCGTCATGCGTCAAAAATGTCCAATAATCAAAAATGTAAATGCTGTAAAATTCTCATGTAATTCTCAATAATTCCGTAATGGCAAAGGTGGTCATATTCGTCGCTTCCTGTTCCGTAACAATAGTTGTCTTGTTCATTGTGTTTTGCTACCTCATGAGCATAGTGGATCCGGATATAAATCTAGCGAATAGTACGGTAAGAAAAATTATCGAAACACGTAGCAGTGAAAAAGATCGTCCTGACTTCCTGTACCCTAACGACGAATTAAGCTCAAAAGACAACTTGCGTTACGGTCTAGAAAAAGCTCCGGATGATTACGACTCTAAAACATCCTTCGACAAAGTAAATGTCTTTCATAAGGCACTTCCAGTTGAGATACCCGTCGTTGTACCGTCATTAGACTCGCAAGCCAAAGACACGACAGATCGAGACGATGAAAAACAACTCGACAATGAAAAATCTGTTACATTTATGATTTACCCAACAAACGATAACAAAAGACCCATCAGAGAGAAACGACTCAGGGATACGGAATCAAATAAAGTACTTTTAAAAATTATCGACAACAATGGACAAGCAAGAATGGAAGTTATAGTTGATTCTGGACAATTGTTCTATAAAGGACTTCATAAAATGAAGAAAATAGACTTGGATAACAGTGTTTACGAAATCAAACCTAATAATACACTCCTGTACAACATGGACGAACAGACGTTTGAAATTGTTAACAACATTAACCTGGATAACACTTCTTTGTATTCATCTACACCGAAATATACAACAGAGATATTTACTATAGAAAATAATTTGATTGACATCAAAAACGAAAATATGACGAGCACTTTGACAAATGCTAACGTTAATGAAGGAACACATATAATCAATAATACTGCATCAACGAATTCAACATGAAACAAGAAATTCCTAATTATATTTAATAAGGAAATGTTGAGATTTTTTTATTATTCTAGAACTCTGACACTTCGTATGTAAATTATCATTTATTTGATAATTTTGCTATATGCAAATGTTACAGATATATTGTCAGTTTTAATATCTTCGTTCAGAGATAATTTTTTGGAAAGAAATGTTTTATTTATTCTTTCGTATCATTTACTTGTATTGTTTTCCTTTTTGATGTTTTTGCTGTTAGCCTATTCGGCTCTTACAGCTTCATCGGACAATGAGCTCACGGAACCGGGGTCCGTGAGCTAAACTTAACCTACTCCTACTACATCAGTAATCAGATGTAGTCGCACATCGGTACCTCGCATCGAGTACGACATAGCGCCCGGCGCGGATCCGCTTCATGTGGGTGAGTACAGACGATGAACCGACGTGGTCCCGAACCGCAGAGCAGGGGTTTTGGCGTAGCGTGATAATTACTCTATATTGGTTTATCGAAAATGGCACATCCCTACAAGGATTACTATAGAGGTTTTGTTTATTTATTTGCCCTTTTTTAAAATCTTTGTAAAGGCGAAGTTAAAGCCATTAGGCATTATATACCTAATTTGACAGAAACCCACCTAACCCTTTCCTCCCAATAAACTGGCAGAAAGTTCCAAAAAACCGCAAATTTTTAAAATTGTTGTTTTATTGAAGAATAATATTTCTGTGATCTATGCAACTATTGTTATTGATATTTTAATTAGAAAGAAATCCTCACATTCTTTACTTAAACAAGTTACTCTCTGAAACAGAAACTTAAGCTACGAACTTAACTTACAGTACTTTATTTAATAAACCCGCGTGCTTAATAAAAAAAGACATACTACAAAATTAATACTAAAAGTCATAAACTCATTATTAGTTTATTATTTTTTGTTTCATTATCCACTAAGGATTGTTTACAGTGAGTACTTGCGAACTAGAAGAACGCTAAAAAACTTCAGATAGAAACTATAGTCAGATTTAGCTTTTATAATATGTAATTATAGTATGTTTTATGCGAAAACAGCACTGCCACACTCATCTACAAGATCAAACTAGAAACGAGAAGAACAGTAAAAGAACTCGTGGAACCACTGGTCATTAGGGTCAAAAGGTTCTCGTGACGCCCACGAGACGGTAGACGCGGCGTTATAGGTAGTAAGCTACCACCGGCTCAGAACGCTGATCTGTTGAGAAGAGTCGGCCAGAAACTCAACAATTGCTCTTTAAAACGAATGTCTAACATTGTTTTATGTGTACATTATGATATTGATCATGTAAAGGAGTTTACAAAATTACAAACATTCACATTTACGTACTTGTATAGGATTGTCGTATAATTAAATAGTTTAATTATTTATTACAACGATGTTAGTATACTCATAATATTAAAATATTCGCAGACTAAAGCCCTTTGTACTTTTTTAAACTAATATTTTAAAATAATAAGGAAACCGTTAAAGGGGAATAACAAGTCTTAGTGCATCAAGATTAAATATAATACAATGTTTATTATTAACGACAAGAGAGTGCGATCGCATCTGCTATTTATAGCAGTGCTAAAATAGCACGCGACGCGATGCAGCCGTCTGACTAACGCGGGCCACCGGCCTGCTTTGACCACATGCATCAACGAATCGTGATCAACTTGCTACAACGGTCCATCTATAAACGATATATATATATTTGTACAAAAAATACAAAATAAATGTAAAAAATACTAACCTGCTAATAACATATCAGAAGAAAGAATATTTAAGAAAAAATATTTTTTGACAAAGACTTCGTCTAAAACTGAGAGCTTATTTATTTAAAGCTTCTTATATAATGTATTTAGAATAGCGAATTTAATTCCATTTAACCGTAAAGCGATGCACAGATAAATTAATGAAGTGAGGAGAATTACGTAATTTTTTTAAAAAAGTAAAAAAGTCACCAAATCTAATTGAATAATAAAACAACTGGACTAACTTCACTAAATGAACTTTAATGAACGTTCGCCACTGGGTTTCCTTACCTGGCAGAAATATTAAGGAAAAGAATATTGCCTAACTAAGCCAACTAATATTGTGCAAGACAATAATATAAAGTACAATAAATAGCAATAAGACTTAGTTACAATAAGTTACATAAGACCTATGATAATCTCATCAGTATAATCAAAATCATCTTAAGCTTGCAAAATTGTAAAGAATTTTGTAAAGAAATAAAAAGTATCGGTGTTTACGGTACAAGAAAATAAGTAAATATACGGCAACCATAAATTAGTAACTGCGTGTTTGATAATAATGTATAATGTCGACCGGAAAGTAATGTCGCTTTCTATAGTTAAATTCACACGACTACATTTTTAAGACGTTTTTATTTCTAATCAACAATATAATAACCTTCGTTATCAACAACCTTTTGTTGTCCAGTATACAAATTTTCATGCCGGAGCGGTAAAAATCAGTCAGTTCTTTTGCAAAGTAAATGCGCTGAAACGACATTACTTTCCGATCCACTTAATACTTTTATGAACAAAGTTAGAATCTTTGACATCTAGTATATAGAGACGACGAATGCAAGATGATGTTAAGAAATGCAAAGAATCAAAAATATGAAAGAAGAAAGTAAAAAAATCAAAACTGAAAAAATATTTTCTCTGTTAATGCGGTCTCCGTCCCACACATAAGTGGAACGGGTGCCATAAAAAACCTATCATAGAAGAAACAAATCTATCTGTTAAGCTTTTTTCACAAACATGAAGTCATCAGTAGGGTCGGCAGCTTGGATGTGTCTTTCGACAGACGTGTTCCGTAAGAGTTATTATCTCTCTCTACGAAGCGCAGTAAAAACATTACGAGCGCATTAACCACTCATTTATTGTTTTCAACGCGATTTCCCAATCGCGCTCCAACCAAACCACTTTTAACGAATCTAAAGATATATTCGACTATTTTAATTGGCCAGCCCATAAACACTGCCATTTTATATAACATATCATGATATTGAAGTGTAAATAAAATCAGACAAAAAATGTCTACGTCCAGCAATAGACAGGGCCTGAATAATCCAGGCAAACTACATATCCAATGACAACCAGTGTTCCATCACCCTTAGAACACTTAGATCGGGGGTGTCAAACTCAAAAGCTTACTTGGACCAAATTCTTAACTTTACATGGGCCGCAAAAAATAAATGTTCACATAAACATATATTTTATTTTAAGTATATTTTAACATATATAAAATTAAATTATGGATTACATGTTTCCAATTATTATTATTTATAAAGTTACTTAACAGAGTTAGTTACGATTCTTATTTACATATTTAATTTATGTCCGATAATTTTGACACCCCTGATTAAAATGATATGTAAACCTTCCACTATACATGTTCTTGTCTAATGATCGACCAATTTTGTTCCGCTAAATAATGTTTGTAATACTAGAACAATGTAATATAGAGTTCAAATTGAAGTCAAGGTAATTATTTCTTAAGCTTGTTATGCCTTTCTTTGGGCTCAATAAAGTTAGTACTATAATACTCTACAGATCTTCCTATTATGCAATAAATCAAAATAAACCGTAGTGTGTAAACTTTAATATGTCGCTTTATATTATGTCGTAATGGAGAGAATTAGGAAACGTGTGATAGATTTAAAAGCTGGAAAAGTGCTTAGCTCATTTGTTAGCAAGTAAACTACCATTAAAAGCTTTTACAACATATTTTCAGTCATCCTGTATAAACGAAAACCCTTGGAATATCGTTTCGAATTCAAAGTAAAATATAGATGTGTAAATACACGGGAGTTTGTGACGTCATAAATTAATCACCGCAGTGGGAGACATGGCTCGCGGTGTGTCATCCCGTGACTCACCTAAGTAATATTTCGTTTGTATTATTTCTTATTTATTGTACCTTTGTATTTTAGTTCTATTATATCTGGGTGACATTCGATTCTTCAGTTTTACGTTTACGTGGCTAGTAAACGGTGAAACTTTTGAAAAACTTTTGGAGACTGGGATGGTAGATGGTTGGTAACCACGAGGACGCTGCTTTGCGCGGGACTCTTGAGGTCCGAACCAAGTTCGGTACCATAGCAACCGAAGCAATACATACCACTGAAGGCCGGCGCTGGTGGTGATGGGTCACGATCCTCAGTGTGGGGATACGACGCGAGAAGAAGTTCAGGTCAAATATTTTCATTAAAACAATAGAAATAATCTCTTGCAATACGAAAGAAAATCCTAAAAGTGATTTATTATTTTTTAAAATAGCTCCTTCGTAATACCATTGTAAAAAAGTACGAATCAATTTTGACCTCCGCTTTTCCGGGCCATTTCTGAATAAAATTTTTGAATTTTCATTTTAAAACCATATTTCCTGGATTATTGTTTTTATTTATGGAAACTGAAAGTTGCTTGCTTTAAGTTCGAAAATGTAAAGAAGACAACCCAACAATTCTACACAAGCCATAGTATAATTCTCAACATCATTATTTCTGTCAAAGAATGGTCTCTGGTGAACCCGGGCTTCCCACAAAATTTCCTGTTGGAAAAAAATCCGGTTTTTGCACCACGATAGCGCCCCTGCTCACACATCGATCGCTGCTTGTACGCGACTTCTTGACCAAAAACAACGTACTAATGATACCACAGCCACCGTATTCTCCAGATCCGGCCCCCTGTGACTTTGTCTTGTTCCCGAAACTGAAGAGGCCCATGAAAGGACGACGCTTTATCACAATTGACGGCATCGAAGGAGGAGCTGAACAAGATACAAAAAATGTTTTTTAAAGTGCTTCAAAGATTGGAAAATACGTTGGCACAAGTGTATAATATCCCAGGGGGATTACTTTGAAGGGGACAAAATAGATATTCACGAATAAATAGATATTTTTTGAAAAGACACATAATTCGCGGTACTTTTTGTGCAGACCGTATGTAAATAAGTAAACATATGTACTTAAGATTGTATGCACTCGTCAATTACTCAGTATTTATCCTTTTTCTATTTCCATACTATGGTTCTTTGTAAGAAATTGCCTTGAGTGATAAAACGACGCATTGTACTTTTTTTAGTTATTATGGATCTATGTAATTTATTCTGAAGTGTAAAACAAAGAGTGCTAATAAAAAAAAAAAAACGTGATGTAATTTTTTTACTAAAATAATTTGCTTCACGGTTACTTGACATCCAAAATTACTTTTTCCATTGAATTAAACATTTATATCAAGAAACTTTTAGTATATCGTAGTGACAGACGATGATCTCGGAGTTCACGAAATCAGTTTGACTTTTGTAACATTTTCAATGGACTGCCCTTGAAAGTAATTCAAACCTGTTTAGTCACTTTAATTATATCAATAAAACTTTAAGTCACCGCAAAGCTTAACTGACAAAGACATTAATTTCCTTTAGTGGTCGATAAATAAACCTGGTCGGGAGGAATCAATTAATATAAAGTTTATAAGATAATTTGTAAATAAAAATCAAATAAAAATGATTATAAGATAAATAGAGTTTTTATTAAAACATTAAGTCATGTTAATTTTGTGGATACATACAAATTGCTAATAATTTGCTTTTTCAAGCAGAGTGACTGGATGTGGGTGTAAAAGTTTTAAAGGAAGCTTAGCTTATACTATCAATAAATGTATCGTGCATACAGTCTAAAAATCGATGGGTTATCATCTATAGTAAAAAAGCGTTTTCCAAATTCGAATACTTTAATATCATTATCATATGTGGCGATGGACGCCAAACCCAACGTATACGCCCTAATGATCGATCTTGCGCTGTCCGCATCAAGCAACCTCCTGTGACCTTCACAACAGCTTGGAGAAGGGCCTACTCACGAAAAGGCATGTCGTCGCTGGGTACGTGCCCATGCCACTCATAGTGGCAACCGTCGAGCTTTGCGATAAGGGAAAGAAAATCTTCACCATCAAAGAGGTCTACTTCCTGTCGGGGATTCTATTTAAAGCCCCTCGCCGCAAAGACATCATTCGCCAATAGCAATATTTACCAACGCTACGGGAATTTCGCCCGTAACTGCTACGCCGAGGCATTTTACGCAACTGGGAAGAGTTGCGTAAAGTGCCTCGGGGACCTGCAGATTAATCTCGCCCGATGGTTAAAGAGATGCCACCGAGACTTCAGAGGCAGGCTTCTAGAAGGCGCCGCACGGCCCGATCCCGTTCCTCCCATCTTTCTAGAGACGTCCGCCCAACAGCCTTCAAGTGAGGGCGATCGGAGTGGCCCTTGTTGCTTTCATCCAAGTTCTCGTTACACCAACCCATATTAATAAACGATCACAACACTAAAAATCTACACGGATATAGCTCCCTCACGTGAGAACGTCATCGCTGTCACTGGTGTACAAAGCTGGCGCGTCATCAACTAAGCTGACAAGACCTGAGCTCTTTAGCAACAGTAACATCTCCACACCAAAGCCGCGTCTTCCGGCTCAAGTTCGCCGCTCGTCCCCAACGGTCGTCAGTTGCTCGAGCGATTTGTAATACAAATATTTATTACTACATGTTAAAACTAATTATTATTTACTATCTGTACAGACTTTGTACCGACAAAAATTATTGGCATGCCAGTCGAAAAAAATATATAACCTATGTATGACAGAATTTTAATAATATGAAATACGTATAAAAGTTTTAAAGGTTTATGGTGACAAATATGTCAACCCCTTTACAGCTTTTACGTCTAAAATCAATTACCTTATATATATTCATTACTTTACATAAGCTCCGAACGAGAACTCACTTCAGCGAATTTTTTACATTCCTATGGTAATTATATTGATCAATACGTAGGAACATAATCAAAAAAGTTATTTCATTCATTTTTATATACCTTTACAACCATTCGCTACTGATGATTGAAATGATAAATAGATAAATTAATTTAAGAATGAAAGCAAAATGGAAGCCAATTTACATAGGTTTAATTAGTCCAAATGTTGGAAAACGCTGACGTAGCTTCACGCAATATTTAACAGTTCGGTGGTCAATACAGCCTAATAAATGACGTCGGTTTTAATATATCATCAATCTAAATGTTTACTGCGTTATCATAGATTAAAAGTTTGATCACACTTTGTCATAAAGTTGACCATAGTTACTATATTAAACTACACTGAACCGCAAAGAAAAAGTTATGAAATGAAAGTAATGAAATCGTCGATATCTTCTTAAATACCTACCAAGCTTTATGAAATAAAAACTAAATTAAAGAATATTGCAATGTGATTAAATGAAAATACGCAGGTTTTGCTTCAATTTCGTAAGGGTAGATGTATTATATTATATAGGTAGCGTTTTTGCACAGTTTATTACTTGGTGTTGCCTCCTAGAGCTCGCAGTACAGCTGTTATGCGGTTTGGCATACTCTCTACC
>DWIC01000535.1:0-11387 GCA_018248135.1 Battus belus
ACCTAACCGTCTGTGCCCGTCTTTGTCCCGTGCCGAGGCTCCTTCGGGAGCCCTCGAGCTTTGCTACCTTAAAAGAGGTCTTACGCTGGGCGACCTCTGCGCCCTGTCACCTCGAATCCGCGGAATCTGTAAATGCCACTTGGGAAGCAGTGAGAGTCCGATCAAAAAAAATCCAGAGCCTCGGCTAGAACGACTACATATTATCGTAATCACAGGATTTCTTTAAGTGGCTCGTTTTTGCGGCATCTTATTTCCCCTCTCTAAAAAACAAGAAATTTCCTGAGAGATGTTTTTAAAGATTGGTACCCTAAGCGTTGCTTATAATAACATATTATTTAGATGCCATAATTTAAAATCATTTATTAAAAATAGTGATAGACTCATGGCAAATACAAGAAATGAAAATAAACTTGGAACACCTGAGTTTTCTTATCAAAATTTACAACAAATCCTTCATGGGTCTGGGTGTACGCATATATAATAACAAAATATGTCTTAGACCATCCGTTTCTTATTTTTAAATCTAAAATTAAAATTATATTTATTAAATTAATGCTATGAAATGTGTGGGACTTGGTTTGTTGATTAATTGACATGATTGATAGTATAATATGTAACTTCAAAACAGTCTTTAATATTATTTAGGATAAAAAACCTACTAGATGTAAACAAATTTGAAAATTCTCACAAGATAATCTCTCACATAACGAACTACAATTGATGAACCAGAAATATGAAAATAAATTATTTGGAAGGCAAACCCTGGCAGAACCACAATAGAAAATAAATCCAACTACTGTTATTCAAATAAGTTAGTAAATTTACGATTTTCTTAAGGTCATCGGAAGACGCGGGATGCTGGTTGCTTCCAACCTGTCCTTTTCGAAATCTACGGATGCGGCCTATGTCCAGTTGTGGACTACCTAGGGCTCAAATGATGACGATGAGTTGTCTTCAATTTATTAAATTATACCATCAGTTTAGTTGGCCGGCTCTGGCACGATCTTCAACAGTTTGAAGTTGTTTTAATGAGTCTACTAACCTGAGTAAGCAGGTGAGTTGCAAGTCGTTCTGGTACCCACCTCGCGAGCGCAGGAGCGCCCTCTACTCGTACCGCATTGATTTTCTCGCGCAGGGCGCCGCCGCATCCTCCGCAGCGTTCCCGCAGTATCGACATAATGTTGGGTTGCCGTAGGAACGCTACCACCTGAATAATTATGAACAGTCAATTCTGGGAACGGCAGCAACATTGGAAATGTATCTACATCATTTTAGCCTATGGAATAGGTTTCGCCCAAAGATCCAGCTATCCCGTGACCTTGAGTCTGCCGTCGTTAGACCTAGTGAAAGGTCGATTCGCGTCGAAATGAAAGAAAATATTTTTGCAATCCAACAGTAATTAGCTCTGCGGAAAATTGTTTGTTAGCTGTCGCAATTCTAGATAAATAATGCACAAAATATGAATTATATGTGATTGTATCCCGGGAATCAAATCCGTAGGATTGCTTGTCTTATTCTTTACCTGCTCATATAATAATTTTTAGTTATTATGAGTATATTTGCTTTAACTTTTTACCTTGTCATTATAAGCTACTGGTATTTCTTGATGTAAATTATGCGCATGCGCATCTGACGAGCTGATCGGAGGTCGTGGGGGCGGAGTTGGGGCCTGTGAACAATTGTTATCTTATTATAAAACAACATTAAACCTATATTAAATTAAAATAACAAAAAAACATCCAAAGTCAAAGGCATAAAAAGGCAAAAAAACTAAAAATAACACAAAGTACTGTAAGAGCACATTAATATGAATTTTAATACTTATGTATTGTATAAACAGTAAGATCTCGTTTTAAGCTTTAGATACGTTGTGCTAAAATTAACTTAAAACCGCATAATAAATTGAAAAAATTAAATATTACCTAATTCATTTATAAAATTTTATAGGCTACATAATAACGAATTAATTAATTGTCTTAATTTAGTGTGAAAGAAATTCTTAAAAAAAAACTAAAAATTTTGATGTCAAAACAATACAGTTTACTTAATGCGGAACTTAGGCTTGTCATTTAGGCGTTTCATGTACAAAGTGATTCTCCTAATCGAAAAGCTCGTTCTAAAAACAAATCTATGACATAAGGATGTGAGGTGTTAAGAAAGATCTAATGTCCTTTACATCCATAAACGTTATCAGTGAGTAGAACAGTCGCAAAATTATACAGATACAAACCGTACAATTTCAATTCGTTAAATCTGCATAAAAAGAGACCTTATACTACAACAATTTATTATAACCGTACTATAACTGAAACACAAAAAACATGCTAGACGACACATTCACACAAAATCTAGCAAAAAAAACACAACTCATCATGCTAAAGATACAAATGCTTTTTTTTATTTTTAACATAATTTAATACAACAATAGCAACTTTAAGAAGCTTAACATAGTTAAAAAATAGTGAGCAAAGTCAAAAATAGAAATTTAACTCAATTTACAATGACATTATTGCGAAGAGAATTTGACACAAACTTAATATATGCCGATCTGCTTATTTCTGCTTTATTACAAAAATAAATAAATACGACTACATATACCCACAAACTTTATTTAAGATTTTTATTTAGAACAAGGTAAATTAATGTACACAACAAAAAGATAAAACACTAAAAGATATGGTTGCAAAAGCAATCCGCTCATTCGTGGTTGATATATTCATTATATTATAAGTAAGCTTAAATCAGTAAAGAAAATCATCATAATTTGAAGAAGCTATTCTGATTGTCATTATTATGTCGAAGATGAAATTATTTTAAAAAATGTTTCGATACAAGCAAAAGCTTACACAACTCGCCCATTTATCTTTGGATGGAAGCTTCAATGATTACATTATTAATTAACATCACTTTACCTTATTATATCTTTTAAGGTGTAATTATTTTAAGAAACTTGAAGTAAAAAAAAAACATATTCTAATGAAATGATATTGTATCACGTATACTTGTCAATTAATAAAATTATGGTGTAAATTAACATGTTATATACCTTATACTGTTTACGTGTAGAGTTTGTTATATAAAATATATATTGTTACAATAAGGAAAAATAAGAATAAAGAAATGAATTATATATGTTAATTAAAATCCTAATAATAATACGTGCTGCTAACTATATACATTTGTTATATGAAAATAAGAAACTAAATTTAAAATACAACTGTACCAAACCATAACGATACCGACATGCATTGAATTCATAAGCTTTCAAACATGGTGTTCCCAGATTTTTTTAAAGCGTCATCAAACTTTAAACCTTTCCCGTTCGCCGTTACAGCTCGTAGACAACCAATGCAGGGCATTGGCATATGCCTCCCCTTAAGATATCTATGGGGGTGGGGAGAGGGGATATTATAATCGCCATGGTTGGCAAGCGGGTTGGCGATCGCAGTGTGGTATTATAGTACGCTGCTGCCCATCCTCTGGAAACTTATTCGTGAGCAGTGGCAATCCACTGGGATACCACTGGTCGCTTTGGAATATATGACATCAGATTCCACGAGCACATAAACAACTCATACCTATTGTTAAAATGATTTCTTTGGCACAGGTAATTAAACACATTAAGCGTTTCTATGTTTCTCTTTAAATTGCATGGAGAATCCTTTAAATGAAGCTTAGTTTATGTATAAAGGCATATTTTCGGCGTGAGGGTTTGGTACAGGTAAAGGGTCGTGCCTGGTCGTGATTGGGGCGGCGACGGTGAGGTAGTAGCGGCGAGAAGGGCGCGGCGGGAACGCGAGCGGCACGAGGCAGCCGCGGGTCCATGAACGTTGTCCGCCGCAGCACGTGGTCCACGAAGAAGCGCTGCGCATGCGCATCACGCGCCCACCATTAAGTTATACGAGATAAACAATTATCTATACAAAACTACGAACTAAAGTCAAAAACCTGCCCTAAAGATCTAATATGATAAAAATATACATTTATTATTAATAAAAATATCGCTGAATCACCCACTAGGCGAACTTAGATTTTTAAAGATGACCCATGACCTTATTGTAAGCACAGAATCTTGTTTCTCCATAAGACGACCTTTTTACCCAACATTGTAAGGCCATAAAATATCAATTATTAATTAATTAATTAAAAGTGACAGCATTAATTGTACACGAAGACGGTTTACAGTCGATCACAGTTAACCCCCATAGTCGCCCACCATAACGAATTAAATCGTAAAAAAAAGTCTAGTTTACAACGACGAATTGAATGCATCACCCTTTTGGTCACAATTCCTAATCGGCTTTTGAACGAACTACAGGTAAAAAATATCAGGACAATATTTTTAATTTTTTTTTGTAGTTAGTCTCACTATTGTATATACGTATACATTATATAATAGTTATTTTAATGACAACTAAATTTTACACCAGTTAATTAAATTATAAAAGTGGAATAAATATTCACAAATACAGTAACTTTAAATAACTTTAGATACATACTGTATAACAGATTAATGGTCTAAATTTTTTTTCAATAATACATTAGTTTCCAAGATCAAAATATTAAGTCTTAAAGGTTCACGAGAATAGGACGGTCGTTCTATTTCAGAGTGCACAAACTTCATTAAATAAGATAATCACTGCTGCACTGCATGGACATAAGTAATAAACGAATGAATCAAGGAATGGTTCATATCTTTGTGCTCCATAGCCGGTTGAACCAAGTGACCTAAAGAGAGTTACTGTGTGATCATAAGTCAAGATAGAAATTTCAGCCCTGCGTGATATATTCCGGTCTGAACCTCTGTTTCCCTCTCTCTCTCTTTCTCACTCTCTAGCAGGAGATACAAGTCCCAGCATCGGTAACAAGCGACTCACCTTGCCGTTGCGATCGAGCTTCGTATCCCAGCCGAGTGGTAGGTCGCGGTCCTGTTCGCTGAACATGTTTACAAGCGCCACCAGGTCCCGGTTGTGTTGGTAGCGCTCGAATGACGCGGTGTCGCGACGGATCTTGGAGATCATATGCTTTAGCGTCGAGTTGCCATTATACAGTGCTGACGCCTCCTGCAACGGTATAAATAGAGCTGTTAAAAAGACATTATCATCATTTCAAGCAATAGAAGCCTACTGTAAAGTATAAAACTCTCGTCAGGATTGTTAAAGGCCGCCACGATCCTGGGTTACTACATATCCAGCAAGTTCTTGGAACCTTGACCTCCAGGTTTGGGTGTACAGACCGTGTTTATCTTAAACGATCTTTTTTTTTAAGTATAACCAGCTCAATATCTGGTCATTTGCCAAAGGTCTCTTTAGAAGGCTATAGATATGGAAATTAATTAAATAGTATCCTTTGCGTAAAATGTGTAACCCATCCCAGACTCAATACTCCATCCACTACGGCTAATAAGTTCATATCGACAGTTATTTTATAAATGTCTTCTTGTAGATAACGTGTTTACCATTTAAAACTGATCCTGAAGGTCAATATATTTTTAAAGAGATTGTTTGGATGTAAGCAGTAATGTTCAAGCTTTACTGTTTTCATTTAAATAGATCCATTGCTACATAAATTGCTGGTTTATTTACGATTCAAGGTACTTGGTGCCTTTTTCCTTAATTTTTACCTACTTAGAATCTATATAATCTATATAGAACCATTTTTGTGCGTTATTCCAAGCATGCTATAATTTACACCAACAGTAGTATAATATACTGCTACCGATTCCGCTGTACCGTACCTTAGGAAATCTCGGCAAGATTCCTCGGCTTGAACTATTACATACAACTATTTGGCTTGATTGATCGTTGAATTTGGTACAATATTTTGATACCTGGTTCATGTGCAGTATTGAGTAGAAATCCGGTCTTGCGAGAAACTCAGCGGCGGGATGCGGCACCGCGGGAGGCGCCAGAGGCGCAAGAGGTGGTGCAGGGGGTGTTGGCGGCGCTGGGGGCGGTGCACGCGACGGTCCCGCTGGCGCACACGCTTCGTCACCGAGCTGAGTGCGCGTCATCGTTCGCCGGATCGACTGATATCTGATCACGTGAAATATTTTTTTAAATATTTACAATTTTAAAATAGAAAAATTACACGACTGGTCACAAACGGTTAAGGAAAACAAATTGGCTCGTTCTAGGCTCATAGAAGATATGTGACATTTCCCGATCTAACAAGCGCATCGCAGGACGTTCACTCATGAGGTTAAACAGACGGCATTGCTAAGGTAGTAAAGTAGACGCTGGATGCTGAGCTTATGCCGAACAATGGATATTCTACAGCTGAAATTGTGATGATTATTGTGCATACTGTCCGAACTGTACTTTTTGTCAAAAAAGATGCTTTTATTTCAATATCGGGAACATTGCTTGGCTGCCATGATCATTAAATTTAAAAAGTTACCTCCTATCAAGCTGCCTCCTCTGCACTTCAGGTGCGGGTGATCGAGGAGCGGCGCCGTTGGCGCTTGGCCGTGACCACGTGGTGGTCCTGTTGATGTGGTCGATGTAGAAAACGCGCCCGTGACTGTCCATACGCGCCTCCCACCCTGAAACATTCAAACCAGAAATTATGAACCAAGATATTTTTTAAAATAATGTTAACCGACTTTTCCTAGTGCCACCTAATGATACAAATCCGATATTTTTTTACCATTATTAAATAGGCAAGAACCTAAAAATCCAACATTCGTTATCCTTCTGCTGCTTGGGTAACGAAAATGTTATACCGTATTCCTATCGCCTATAACCCTCACGATGTTCTTTGGCACCTTTTGTCAAAACTAAGATGTTAAACTTTTGCATGCCAAGTTAGAATAGAGACTGCCCTCTTTTACATACATAAAAATGTACATAGAATTCGTACAACGCTTTGAATCGAAACACGAAATGTCCCCGGATTAAAATCTGTGAGATTGTCTTTCAAAATTCCTACTGGGCATGATAATAGAATGACGCTTACTCATCCTATAGACATTACAAATAATAGAAGAAGTTATGTATATTATATTTGTATATAACCGTCCTCAATCATAAAGATTTAATTAATTTATTTTATGAATATCCATACAAATCATTACTCGCAGATCAAATCAGCCTTTTGAATACTAACATTTAATTTTGTAGGTTAGTTACCTACACAGTGTTAATAAGTTATACATTTTAATTGGCAGTTTTAACAACTTTTAATTATAATAATAATATAAATATATAATATCGGCTTTAAATATAGACTTTGAACATAATTACTTTGAACTCACCTGCAGGTAACGGTTCCTCACATTCGATGATCCCACCAATCATATTAGCAGGAAAATCTCCGGTAAGTGCCATCTGCCTCGACGCGCGCTCCGGTATCGACGGTAACCTTATACCAGCCATATGCCTCAGCGGCGTCGGTGAGGCCAGTGCGTTATCATTATCGTCGTTATCCTCAGGCGGCGGCCGCCTGAACACGACGTCATCTGGGGGTCCGGCGTGCACGATCGTAAAATGATTACTGTTTACAAACTCTAAATTAGGAGATCTTATCTCCGAAGTTCTTAGCTCACTAGTAAATTCTACCATTTCAAAATTTTCCGGATTTTGTATAGGTGGAGGGTGCAAATCGGGAGGCGGCAGAGGTCTAGGCCTGCGTGCGTGGTGCGTAGGTGTTGGTGGACACTGCGGTGTTGCCGTACCTGCTAATGCAGCCACCCTAGACAACACTCTTGGATGTGGTCTTAAAGGGCTTTCTGGGTTTTTTGCAATATTAGTTGTTTTAAGAGGCGAGTGCTTAGGAGTGTCTTCGCAGCCTAGATTCTTCAGCAGATGCCGAGGTAGACTAGAATGTTTTGGTGTCGAGGATTCGCATGAGTATTTCCGATTCATAATCATAGTACCAACGCTTGGCAACGGTCTACTTGTTTCATCGACAGGTGATCCTGAATGTGACGAGTTACATGAGCTTGGGCCATTTGAACTGTTATTGTCTATTTCTCTACTTGGCCCATCAATGTGCGAAGAGTTTAAAAAAGCAGTCATCATTGTAGGTGTATTGGCGCGACCGGAGCTCTGCCTTGTAAGAGGTTTATGTCCTTTCATCATCGTTATTTCCTTTTCTTCTACTTGGTTTCTATTATCGTCTTCAAACTCCGAATGATTACTGATATCATTTAAAAAAGTATTCTGAGCTTTTTCTTCAGACTTTGAATAGTTTGGCGTTGGATTTAATCCTTCCACTGTATCCGTGACATTTGCCTTATCTTTACGTACAAATGTCGTCGTAATATAATTATCAGGTCCTATATCTTTAATAAACATAATCTTATTTCTACTTACACTAGGCGAACCGTCAGGTACATCGGTCGTTCTCCTCTCGTCATTTAACCTAGATAATTTAATCGAGGAAACTGTTGATTCACACAAGCTGCCGTCAGTCTCGGGAGTTGCCAGAGGGGCGACGTTTCTGCCGTCCCTCCAAAAGCTAGTAGTCGACGACATAGATACCTGATTACCGGAGAAAAACTCTCCAGGCTTAAAGTCATTAATTCCTCCTTGTAGAACAGACGATTGATTGATATTGTTGTCTGTAAAAAATTGTTCGTCCGTGTCTATCAACTCAAAGGTAAACGCGTCTTCGGGCTTTGTGAGTTTTTTTGGCTTTCTGTGTCTTGGTACCTGTGGCGGAGACAATGCGTGCATTCTCTCCAAGGGTTTGTGCGATTGTCTCGGCGGTAGGGGCGGCACCGGAGATTTCTGAGCATCGTTTGGCACGTTAGCGCCTTCGACGTCGTATACAAATTTCATAATTTTGCATGGATTCTTTGGCGACCATATTTTGTAATATTCAGTGTCTGGCGATGTAGGGGAATCGAAACCGCTATTCACTTTTGATTTCTTTTTAACGCCATTCAAAGCCAATCCGCCGCCGGTGTCGACGGGTGGTGGATATTTTTTTTTGACTCCCGATGACGTAGCCCTACATTCTGCGACACGTTGAGATTCGCTGCCTTCAGATTGAGATTCATTACTTACGTTACTAATAGGTTTGCTAGGATCACATTTTGATTGTTCTAGCTTGTTCTCGCTAATTGCTAAAGCACTAATTGAGCATTTGTTGACATTCTCACTGAGGTGCTTGATGTCTTGACTGCTGCCCGGTACATGCTCTACTCTTGGGATGTTTTCAGAGTTCATTTCGAAGCTCTCGTTGTTGTAGGAAAATGGCGACACATGGTCACCGCTACGTTTCCTGGATATACCTTCCTTGAGTCGTAAAGGTAGTTTCTTAAGGTCGACTTTAAACCGAGGTGGTAGGGTGGAGGACTCCGCCACACAGTCGTCGCCTTCTCCATTGTAGTACCGAAAGCAAAGGAGCTGCTCGCAATCTGAAAAACACCGGGTGAAAGCGTCAATAGTGTAAAAATACTGGTGCCAAACAACGTATACAAGGGCTATGGCGCTAAATAATGTAATTACCTTCATAAGGCTGATTAGGCTCATCAAGCAGCCACATTATGTCGCCAGTGGCACATCCGGTCGCCGGCACGCGCCCGACGACGCCAGCAACGCCCGCCGACTCTGTAACAAACATTCGATACTATTATTAGAAGTTGCAATTTCAGTTCAATTAGAAAACTGATATGTTGTTTAGATAAATCAAAACGTAGCGAAATAAAATAAAAATTTTATAAAAATAATTAATAGATTCAACTCATTTATTAAATATACATTACATAGTAACATGTTATATCAATTATTTTAAATTAAAACTGATAATGACCTTGGGCAACAATCACTTAAAATTTACTAACAACATGACTGGCCAAATCTCATTTACATCGTACGAACAAGAAAAAAAATGAAATGGCAGGTGCAAAAGACTCAAATAAAAACAAACAGACTGCGCAGGAACAGGGCAAGGCGAACCCTTCCGTTTTTTATCTAACAAAAATCGACGCGTAGGCCGGCTGTACTCGGCACAAGCGCATCACAAATTATACTGTAGATGTAATCACCGGATGCGGGAGTCGCCCGCACATTTTACGCGAAATAATCGAAGCCACCGAATTGCCGGTTAATTGGAGGGACATGATCATAAATTGAACGCCGCCAAATTGATTCCCCGACGGAGCTATCTGGATTCAGTGTTCCATTACCATATTTTGATTGGATTAATATATAAGCATAAGCCTTAACGTTTTCCTGTAGTTGATTAAGTGTTCGATGCGATCGTAAACACGAGATGTCGATTCGTTGACGTCAAACGTGCGAGTTTACGTTCCGCCGTGGAAGCGGTCCAGGGGATAAAATATATTTACGACGCCCGTTGCGGATACGAGAGGGCACACGGCGCGGAGGGTCGAGGAGGATACATCGCAGAATTATCTTGGACCCATTTCCGCTCGGCAATAATTACAACCGACGAGTGTCGAGAGTGATCGATTGCCCCCATTACTTTTTTGTGTCATATTATTTGTTTTCCAACATTCGTCGGATCTGAGACATCCCTCACTCTTGAATACGAATACGATTTGGAAATTGTATAATGAGAGTCATTTCCGTTATGAGTGTGTGGCGCACAGCATGATGTTTTCACTAATAATAATTTGTTTAACGATAAATTTGTGTAATAGATTCAAGGTGAAAATTTGTACAGCGCATAAATAAAAGGAAGCCGTGACGAATTTTCATCGAAGCAATATATAACATAATATGAAATGAAACAGTCGACGCCTCTTAATGAACACTTATGAAGCAGCGCCAAATTAGATATGGAAGCTTATGCGACCTCGACATATTATCTGAGAGTGGTTATTATTATTATTGTTGCTGTTACATCGATTAGAATGTGGGACGCATTCCATTCAACAATGAAATTATGTGTCGTAACAGACATATTGTTAACTTGATAAGCGTTAATATTGCGACAACAGTTAGCTTTGACAAATATTAACATAATAAATTATTACATTATACATTTTTACTTCCAGAAATCTTTACTTATAATCACGTTAGTCATTAAATCAATGGTCTTATATCAATAATAAATGTAAATTGCCACTACTTTTTTGTATATTTTTTATATTATTACTTGTGCACCATAATGACAAATAAAAAGAGACAAAAAATATAGATTATAACAATCTCACGGATTTTTAAGTGATAATACAGCTTCGGAATGGTTTACACAGTACAGGAGTTTTACTGTATTAAGAGTCGCTGTGAAAGAGATCATAAAAAACTATTCGCCTCAATTGGTTATGTGCCCTTTTCGGATCAGGATGCGTTTGAAACACATTTTAAGTCGAGAGAAGTCCTTAGAGGAGAGTTATTAAAATATTTTTCCATTAAATTGGGTCTTCTGGTATTCTATTTTGGATGTACACATTTGATCACATAATATTAGGT
>DWIC01000536.1:0-11387 GCA_018248135.1 Battus belus
CTAAAATTGATTATAATATACAATATAATATACTCTCTATTCGGCGGATAAACTTCCACTGCCGGGCATAGGCCATCCCTGAAGATATCTATGGGAGGATATACCATAATCTCCACGGTAGTCAGACGGGTTGGCGGTCGCACTACTACTTAGTAGTACTAAGAAATTAGTAATCAGTGTCTATATTATTAACATACAGTATGAATTATATAAGATTGCATCCCGGGAATTGAACTCACGAAATACATTGCAAGTTTCAATTTTCTACCTCTGGGCAACCTTTCCTGCTTATATCACATGTTTAACTTTTAATTTCATCACAGATCTTGAGAGACGATACTGTACTGAAGCGCAATGTTTATAACATGTTATAAACATCTTAAAAATCGATGTTGAGTAATGAATGCCTATCTTTGTGTGTATAACATTGGTTTAAAAGTAGGGTCAGAACATATCAAATAATAACAAATTTTAACACGAGCAGGCTACGTAGTAACATGAATTGAATCATCATCAAATCGATCATTATCATCGTTACTAAAGTAAGATGTCCACTATAGCTCACTCCCACTGATTTTCAATAAGACCAGTTAGAACTAGCGATATACACAAATGTCGGAAGCATTGTACTCCCCAGCCGGTTCGCGATCTCCACTCCAGGCTTCAGCAGTTTTTCTACGAGTTATGTTTCATGTCTGCTATTTGAACTTGCTTATATCGGTTAAATTGAATATTATATTCAAGCAGAGATTTGAGTACCATACTCAAAAGTTAAAAATTTACACGTAAAAATAAAAATAAATGTAACGAACGTTACAAGTCGTATTTACATTATTCAGATGTATCATACGTAAGTGTAAATTCTCGTGTGAAGCCTCATTTATTATGAGGCAGGTCCCAAAGCGGCCGGCGGTGCCCGGGACGTACGCGGTGGCCGCCTGATTGATTGCGGTGGCGTTCTCGCTGGAGAATCTAATTGAACTTCTAACTTTAATTGCATACGTTACTCAGACTTAATATCGGGACGAGAACGTTCATAATTCTCGCTGCGTTACATCGTCGGCTTTATTACGGACATTTATATTTCGAATGGTTTAATTATGACAGAACACGATGCTCTTCGCTTGCTCCGGTGCAATTGGGGGGATTGAATTTTCTATACGAATTAATACTTTTTATAAACAATTCATTAGTATGGTACTATCTTTTATTATATAGCTATTATGTTAGATATCATTTAACAATATGTTAACGTAGTCGAAAAATGACTCATTAGTGTATTATGATAAGTTTTTTTTAAAACGAGAAATTCAATCCATGGTTGATGTATGATGCAGTTTCTTATTTGTTCAAAATGGTATACAAAATAAAGCACTATTATCTCTGTTTAACAAATATTAGCTTTAACATTGTGATAATACTTTTGAGCATTAAAAAAAATATTAATCTTGGAAACTATAGCAAAACCTACACGTAAAAAATGTAAATGAACACATCATCTACAATTTCTACCGTTGGGAACAAACGGCTGACTTAAAATTATTAGTACAAGAAATAAAACAATACAATTTATGTTAAATTTAATAAGCAAATTTAAGAAAATTTTATTTTAATTACCTTAGAGATTTATATTTAAGTAGAAAGGTACCTTTTCTTGGAAAGTTTGAACTAATTTTCTCTTAAAAGTACAATTTTAGGGAGAAATTGCTAAAGATAAAACTAACTTTTTTAATTTGTCAATGATAAGCAGGTGGGGCAAACTTTTCAGTCATGTTATAAAAGTCTGTACAGGTATCGAAGATAAGATTAAATATAAATCCTATTTAATTAGGTAAGCGTTACGTTACATTACGCGAGTTTGTCCCTTTTGTAGGTAAACGTTTTACGTTGCCTTTGCTGATCCGTGGTCTTCATTCCAGAGAGTTATTGGCTATTCCTACTTCAATTGAATATATTGTGTCTATTACATGATTAACAAAATAATCCCACCATTTTAAAGACATGTTATTGAATTATTTGATAAAATAATCGATATCTATTTGCGAGATGATGAAATTTTTTACGAAATAACTTTATAATTGCCAAAAGTTCTCTGTCCCGTGCAAAAAAATTGAATATATATTATAAAAGTTCCATATTTTAATTTGAAATGCAAAACTTTAAACATTAAAATTTGTTTTTAAATTCCTTTTACTTATTATTAATTAACAAAATAAACTGTTACTTTTCTCGGTATTCAATAACGATAATCTAAGAGTATAACTCAAGAACAGAAAGTAAATTTGTTTAACCATGTCGTAAGTTTTACTAAAATGTATTCGCACTAAACGATAACAAATAAAGCATGCGCGTCACGTTCGATTCAAAACAGATTTATTTCGGCCATGAGCGATGGTTTTTACGATACTAACGATCTTATGATACGGAGACACCCTTTGACGCAATTTTTTAGCGTGGGGGTGAACAAGGCACGCTCCATTAATCTCCAAGGGAAGGTTGTACGAACACAATTAGGTAAAAAATTGAATATTAAGCCGTCGTTAAGGGAATGCATTCGCCGCCAAGATAAATGACACACGTCATTTGGTACTCGCAGGCGACCAACTGACGTGTATTGAAACAATTTAATATTTATATAACATACAACCTGATACTTTGCAAAAGGAAGATCTGAACGAATCTGATCCTTAAAGTAGACAGTTCGAAATCAAGTTGTTAGTAGCAGATTTTTGCTAAGATAGACTAATAAATTTCAATAACTTTTTTGAAATCTTACCTGATACAGTATGCCAGAATGCATAAACATAAATGAATATATATTTGAAACGATGGTTCAACTTCCATATATCTTGACATTTGTCAGTGGCAATGATAGAACCTTGTGTAGTATAAAACAAAAATGGACACCTTGCAACAAACCATTGTGAATTAAAAAAAAAGAAAATATTTATCGAAAATTATCCCAATTGAACCAAGATCACTGCAGCGTGTGGTGCAGTGAACTTGGGTCACACAAGATTCATTTTTTACTACAACTTATATGTAGAAGACTTTTGGATAAGATATTCCTTAAAATAAAATCCACATTTCTATTCTGTCTTGCGATACCTTTATTAAATCATGTATTAAATATTATATGTTTAAGTTTGAAAACACAAAACTGCTAACTGACTTATTGTAGGAAACTGAAATTGTTGACTATTAGTGGAAACTACACATAGATGAATCATTTTTGTACAATCGTATTGCAGATCATTGGTGATTGTGTTTTCCTTAAAACTTCTCCACAGAATTTATCAAGAGACATGTACATCTGTCTTCTCTATTCCCTAAGGTTTTATTTATAGAATCGCTAACAATTTACGTGATGCTTTACCATCTACTTTCTCTACAAACATGATTTATATATCATTATTTAAATGAACCTATATTTACATATACATTTTCTGCTGAATAAGCGTTTCATTCAATATTTAAGTAAATACATTGACTTAAACCCGTTCTCGAGGGAGTCTGGCAATCATGCGCGCACTCGCGGCTCGTTCGAAACCCATTAAGGATAAATTAAAGCAGATCACAATCCTCGTAAGCAAATTTAAGATCGGTATCACCTGTCTAACGTCGGTTCTGCATAAATAAAATATTTTCACCAAATGTTAACTAAAGGAATTTTTTGTACACGTGAAATCCATTAAGGGCACGAGTGTGCAATTAGCTTTCGCGTCGTTTCTAATCGTGCTGAGAGTTAAAATAAAATTTATTACATTTCATTGAAGCGAACTACGCGAACTATTCTATATAATTTAACGTATTCCTTCATCGGCTATCTTTAATCGTTATTGTAATTAAATTGTTTTGTTTAAAAGTGAAATCCAGTTCTTATAAAACAACCCAGGCTTTAATATAACTGTTAGTCTAAGGAATACACATACCGAAATTCTTTCATACCGAGATTTCTCACAAATCAGCGTCAAGCGTAATTGAATAAAACGAAGTAGCAAACTCGAGAGTCATTAAAAAAAGATTGTTACCTGTGATAAATTTGAGCACATAGAGCAATATCTTTCTGGCCCATTCACGTCCCCTGCAACACGCAGCCACATGCAGCCACACGCAGGCGTTACGCAGGGCAGACGGGTTGGCGATCGCAGTGTAGTATTAAGCTACGCAGAAGAAACTTGTATAAATACGCAGTGTATTTATGTAAGTGTAGTTATACAATATTATATGCCTGGAATCGAACCCACGACCCACGATCACAGGTTTCATTCTTCTACCACAGGGCTACCATTGGTCGCCGCATGCACCGAAAAATGTTATTTTCTTAGTTGCCATTTCAGTTTGAATTTTGGTTTTTCGCTTATTCAATTATTACTTACGGTAAGAAGAAATAAAAAAAAAACTAAGCTAAAGATTTGTAGTAATAGTAACGGAAACTATCTTAGGATGTGTATTAATTCTCTACTGTAAATGGAATTGTTTTTAGATGATTTTTAGGATTTAGTTTCGATATGACGTCGATCTATGGGTCACTCTATATAATAATTAAATTTATGGTTGTTTCAGCCACCACAAGGAATAGGTCTCCCGAAGATAAATAGGGGGGTGGGGGTTACACTACAATAGCCACGGTTGGCTGGCAAGCTGGCGATCGAAGTGTTGTATTAGGGTAAGCAGGGGACAATGCTACTCATCTTCTGGAAACTTGTTTGTGGGTAGTGACAATCACATTTAATTAATGCAAAAAATCTAAGATCCAATCCCGAAAATGAAACTCGCTGGCCACTGCTCATTAAAGTTATCCCAATAAAGTAATGATGCCAGTAATTAACTTGGAATTTTAATAAACATTATGAATAAAATTGAAATGAACCAGTTAGAACATAACATCTATTTATACATTTTATTTTAATTCACTCGCTACTAATGAGAAATATTTGTATTGTACGTTAAGTCAGATATTATTCAACGACGGTGACTAAACATAAAACGAAAAGTGACACGAGTAACTAACGTTAACAAGTATTACACGAAATACCTATTCCACTAATAATGGCGATAAACGTAGAACTGATGCATAGATACTCTCCTTGTGATGCTATTTTGATGAGATTAACATATCAAATCAAATATAAACTCAAACGATAGACTAAACAACCGGCAGCAAAACGGGTCCGATTAATTAGTAAACTCAGACAACACACTGCGCCTCGATTACACGGAGTCAATTAGGTGAGGCAATTTTTGTTTATTTTACGTTGCTAATGTTTGATTCTTTTAAAGGCCTTTTCTTATTTGACCACATTTGTCTTCCGACTCAGCCGTTTAAATTTTTTGTTCAGTTCAGAGTTTAAATCTTATATAATTGTTGTATAAATTGTAACAAAAGGAGTGTTTAAAATTCCTCTAAAATTACTCTGAAGTCAAGACTATTTAAAGATATCGTTCAAATAAGACAAGGTTTATATGATATTCGTAGTTTCAGCCTATAGACACCCATTACGGATTGGCGATTGCACTGGGGTATTATGGTACGCAGAATACACTGCTGGCTAACTTGTTGTTGGCTAAATTGTCTGGAAACGTTTTTTGTGTGCAGTGGCAATCCTTCAAAATTAATGCACCACTTGTGAATTATATAAGATAGTAGTACCCCGTGAATTGAACCCGCGACTAACGATCGCAAGCACTTAGTCCTCTACCGCTAAGCTACCGCTGCTCTTTTCGTTTATTATGAAAATAAAAACTTCGAATCCGTAACTTATTTTTATTTAAACTTACTGTAAAATATCTCAAATATTTTCATTCTACGAATCATTGTCTGAAGAAATTAATTTCGATATTTAAAATATGTCATACCGATGAATATAATTAATTACGAATAAATTATTCTGTAATTAAATTTTTGCTGTACTTCGTTATTAAAATTACAGTAATATTTTAAGATTTATGAATGATAATGTATAATATTATTTATTTTACAGTACTGTTAAATGTAAGAGAGAATAAGAATTAAACTTTCTTATACATACTTACTTGACTGTTTGTAATCGACGCAAACGTAAACGCTTATATTAGTTTTAAATTATAATTTTAAGTTTAAAAATATTTTCGTAAAGACTGCCGAGTTTCATATTTACTGTAAGTAATAAATTATTGATTAATGTTCTCGCCAAGAAATTATTATTTTCTGGACATTTTTTTACTACAAAATTTAATATGAATAAAAGTAATTTTACTTTAATCGGATTGTCTCCAGTCTTTAATGTACCTGTGTGACAACTAAGAACAGACATCGACAAAGGAATCTACGTCGAGACGTCAATCCGGTGGGAGTTCGGGAGACAAAGTAAAATGCAAATTCTCATGTATTTCCAATTAGCGCCACCTCCTCTCCTTTATACCTCTATCTCCCGTCAGCGCATCTATATAATAAGCTGAAGACAGCATAGTAGACCCACCATATGTCTTGAAAAGATAGGTATTTGCAACCATATACATAAAAAGTACTTTTCCGTTAAGAAAGCGTACGCGAAAAATCACACAAGAGACAAATGAAAAGAGGACGTTATTTTGAGATTTGTACAATAACTTTTATAACACATTAACGGAGCTGCAGTAACTTAGTAAAGCTTGAGAAGATTACAGGTAAAGAACCTTCGTTAAAGACTTTGGGCGAAGTTAGAATGTGTGGGACACCTCGCTCGTCTAACCGATGGTCGTTGGACCCAAAGTTCTCGAGTGGTAACCGTGAGTCGAAGATACGTGAAAACGCGGCTATACAGTAGAAGTTTATCGACTGAAAAGGATAAGAAGAGGAAAAGATTAGATTACATTATTATTGCGCCGGACTAGCGTACAACTTTCCACAAGGTTGGCAGATGACCTTGTTGACGTCATCGGAAAATGCTGCATGCAGGTCAGTTCCAGTGGATTTTATTGGGAACCTTTGGAGGAAATGTCCAGCAATGGCTAAATTGATGATATCATTATATTAAAATGTAAATATGTAATTATAACTACATTTAACCATTATTTTAGGCGGACCGGAAAGTAACGTCGTTTCTGCGCATATATTTAAAAAAAAACCGACTGAATTTTACCGATTTTGGTTGAAAATTTGTATACGAGATTACAAAAGTTTGTTGATCACGAATGTGAATATATTGCTGAAATAAAAACTTGTCAAAATTTAGTCGTGTGAATTTAACTCAAGAATTTGTTACACGACATTACTTTCCGGTCCATCAATATTGTATTGGATATTAAATTCGTCGTCGTTAACGCCTTTAAAAGTGATTTGTCACATGTTACGCTCAAAGTGAATTTTCGTCTTAAACATGTCATGAGAATCGCACTTATAATGCCTACGTTGGCGTCTCCACGCTTCAGACACCCACCGTCTATAAATAAAACATTCTGATCCACCCGAAAAGATCCCGAGACGTCGCCTTACACCTGGACGGTTTTGAAAATTTCAATATTACTTAGACAGCTTTAACGTCTCGATGAAAAGACATTTTTTTATAAAATATATTGATCATGTTCTCGTTTTTTAGGTAAAACCTTGCTAAAATCTCTTTTAACTGATATTCTTAATGAAATTATTTTTATTAAATTAGATTGACAAATATATTTAAATACAGAGCGTTACTAATTTTTTAAATAATAAAACGTATAAATATGTGCTCAAAATGTGCATACGTTTTTTTATCCATTCATAAATTAGAACTAATTTTTCTACATACATCTAATTTTAGAATTATGTACGCGTGAAAAGGAAATCTATATTCGTGCCGACATGCTTTCAATGTGCTTAGATTATAAAATAAAGATATAGTTCATTAAAATTATCATAAATAGTGTGCTTTTCAATATTGAACACCTTAGTAGAAATACCACCGTGTGAAAAATTTTAGCGTATTGCAAGCGGTACAGACTTATTCTCATTTAAGACTTTAATAATATTCTCTGTGCATATAACACGTGATCCTTGTGATCCTTGTGATGAAGGATTTGACAAGTCCTGTTGGATCTATGGAGGAGGCTTCATCCAACAGTGGACGACTTACGGTTGAAATAATGATTATGGTGAAGAAACTTAACGCGTGTCTAGATGTTGCTTTCACGTAGTAAGTCTAATTAACCTTATCTTTTTATGGAGTTACTTCATCTGCTTAGATTTTTAAACTATTAAAATATATACTTTTTTAAAATTTTAGGGGGAACCAAAAATTAATGTTAATAAGTTTTTATTTCTAATCGACAATATATTCACCTTCATTAACAACCTTTTGCCATCTAGCATACAAATTTTAATACCGGAGCGGTAAAAATCAGTCGGTTTTTCTGTAAAATATGTCTATGAGATAGCGACAATACATAACATAAACGTAGACTAATATGTTGACTATATTTATCTTTGAACTTCGAACTATGAGCTGAAGACAGCTACAAATATTTTCTCTTTCCTTTTTGTTTTGCTCATTGAACACGTATACTGGAATTAAAACATCTCTGTTTTTATCTGCATTGAACAATTTTGAGTAATTAATTCATGTTCATTTTTTAATGAAACTGTTTAGAAATTAATACAAATATTTTATTTTCATTATCATTACTAAATGGTTTCGTCTTTAAGGTTGCATTTTCATGTACAACTATGTAATATCAGATTACTATTAATTTTACGGGGAATAAAATGTAAAAACCGTTTTTAAAACTATATGCTTCGGCAAAATAATCTATTATTAACAAAATAATGTTTATAAGAATAGTACTAGAAATTATAATTTAATAAAAGCCATTTTGTTTTCATAAGAATCATGCAAAGAGTTATGCATGTATAACTTTGAAGTTTTAGTGAAATAAACATTAAGAAAGCTAAGGTTACATTTCGTGGCAAGTTTTGGAACAATAGCTTAATCTATTTAACAATACTTTTCATTTGTTTCTTAGTTCGGGTTTTATCGGCTTTGTTTTTTACAATTTAAAACTTTGCTAACGTCTTAAACAATATATTGCCAACATGATATTTATAGTTATGCATATTGCCAATAAAAAAATTGCTACGATCAACAAACCTAGACTGGGACTAGTTCTGGGTATTCATCAGTATAACGTACCGAGGATCTTTCAATTAAATTTCTTGGTAGTGCTTTGAAACGCCGCGATGATCTGGTCAAGCTTGAATAGCAGTCTGTTTGGGGTGGTCCTTATATATAACTTATTTAAAACCGGTCGATAGTCGTATTATGACTAATTCCTATATTGTAACTTAAGAATTTATCTAAAAAATGCTGAAGCAGTTAATTTTTTCTGCCTTTTTTATTTGAAATTATGATTAAAGTACAAACAACATAACGTTTCAGAACATATAGATGGTGTATAACGTTCTGATACGCAAATAATTAACAAATGTCTAATAACGTACCATAATTTTAAATTAAGTTATGAAGATAAATAGACATAATATCGATCTCTTATTTTAAATACCTAAACTTTTTGTTAATAAGAGAAACGTTGTGGTTGCCTGTTGTCATTATTGCAATTAATATTGTATCTGTTTATTTTATGGGAGATATCAAATTTCCATCGCAATCCACGCAATAAGCATAACGAACGTAAGTAATTTATGATTAAATTTTTACTTTCTAATGAACTCTAAAAATTCGATCGTTCACAAACTTCTTAGAAGACAATAAATGCTTTAGATGCTAATTAAAACAATTTAATACCTTAAAGTATCATTTTCGAACTGTAATTAGTATTTTAATTTTATGAATTTGGATAGCGTCCTTTATAAATTACTTGTTGAATTCTACAGAAAAAAGAATCAATGGCCTCCTTAAGAAATATGAAAAATAAATTTAAAACGTTACCACAATTTGATGAAAAGGTTATAGTTATTAATTTTAAACAGTTTAGAAAACAATAATTATAAAAAATATACCCTTGGCTTTTAAAATTAATTCTATTTATAGAACTTATTTTGTAAACTTTAAAAGTTGTGGGATGATGGAATTTAATTTTGGTATGTTCTAGAACCCAAAAAACAGTGACGTCAATCTTTTCTTACCAATGATAAGATGTTTTGTAAATAGAATAGTTTTGCCAGGAAGTTACAAGAAACATTAATTTTAAAATTTGTTTTTATTATAATGCCTTTTTCATTCAACGTGATTCTTATAAGTGTAAATGCTTTAAAGAAGTACATATATGAAAAAACCTTTGACGCTTGAACTTTTGCTTGCTTGAAAAGAGATAACTCAGAAATATGTAATCCTAATATATTATTTCTTTAAGAACCAAACTGGTATAAACCTTCTGGCAGTACAATGTAAACAGAGGCAGATAGTAAACAAGAAGTAATTGTAATATGTAAGTATCAATTTATTGTTTATTAATTATGAAACCATTAATTTTTGAATAAGGTGTAACTAATCAGTAACTCTTTTTAAGCTTTTGCAGCCATAAACATTCACCTTGTACATCTTTTTATATAATATTATTGAAAGAATTTTAATTTTATATATGAGCAAGAAAACATGTTTGAAATGTAGTCTCGACCGAAATATCATCTGAAGGTAGACTTTGGCACGTGAGTAAACCCTGTCTTCTAATGTCGGCCGCGCCACGTATTCCAGCTATTCCTAAGCTCCCTTAAATATAAATCTCGAATATACATTATTTGGGGACATTCGACGCTGGACACTACACTTAACCTGATTGACCCCCGGGAGGTATTTTTATTGCATCTGAGTCGGTCCTGTCGCCGCGGCCCGGGGATAGCGCAAATAGTTTTAGTAAAAATAAGACACCAGTATTCAATTAATCCTATAATCTATTACACCAGCAGTCCTTTCAACACTCGCACATTCCGAACGCTTTATTTATGTAATCTATATTACACAAACTAGAATTTATTAATACTCTGTTGTGAAATGACATCCGAACATAAATATTGTATTTCAATGTACTTTCCTTATTAATGAAGACTTATTTCTCACTTACATTACTTAGCTGCTATTATTCATTATATATTTAAATAGCTATTTCATTGAATCACGTCACAATGTCATTTAAAAATGGCTGTCGTAACTTATATATTTTCTTACATTAAATAAATTCTGTAAATCTGTCGTTTTTATGATTATTTTTACTATTTTATACGTGTATTATGAAATAAGCTTTCTCACAACTTTTTTACATTCGAATTAACTAAAGTTTTCTTTGGTATACATCAATTAATTTAATTTATTATAGAGTTTGATCTATATTTTGCCTTAAATTTTTCTGTATATACCTTACAAATTTGCATTTAAAAGTCAATGTTATTTTAATTGTAACAGTTGTATTTCATACTTTCTAAGTTTATTAATTAAAAT
>DWIC01000537.1:0-11386 GCA_018248135.1 Battus belus
TGAAGAATGTAGCTCTGCCTAGGAACTATGGACATAGTCGGAGATGGTTGGGACCTGTCCGCTACCCGGTGACTCCATGTAAGAACGGCAATAGTGAAAGTGCAATGGACGTGAACGTTGTGAGACGACATTTCGTGTACGGAGCAGGTGATTCAGATGAAGAGCAAATATTTTTATAAATCGTTAATTATACTGTATTACATATATGAAACTCTATTTGTATGAAGAATTATTAAAGATTATACTGTATACTTATATTATTTTATTGTTTCCCATATAAAAAGCTTCATCATCGTTTTAGCTGTTTACTACTGGAAATTGTTATACCCATAGATATTCCAAAAGAACTGGTTGGTAGCAGCTGTTTTTACTTGTATGGGTTCACGTCTTATACTGCGTTTGCAAGACCATGGTCTTTACTCCAGTACCTTAAGGCCCCTAAGTAGAAGGTTAAGGCCTGTCCTCACTTCATTTGCTAACCCACTTAGTTTTTATGGTTACTTTCGTTTATTTGCATAGCCTTGGCTCGTGGAGATGAAAATTATTAAAAGTAATAAGTTTTTCTGTAAGAAATGCCATTTCCTTCCTTGA
Source organism: Battus belus (assembly GCA_018248135.1). Lineage (NCBI taxonomy): Eukaryota > Metazoa > Arthropoda > Insecta > Lepidoptera > Papilionidae > Battus > Battus belus. The sequence continues at coordinate 592 of DWIC01000537.1, forward strand.
GCATAGGATCATAGGATTTGTTTCACTGTCATTAGCAGTTCCGACAGCTCTCGCTGTGAATACAATGCAGTCTTAGCTAAATAACACTTCCTTTTTATAAAAAAGATTCTTAATTCGAAATCTTAAGCACATATTAGTAACGTACTCCCAGATTTCTATCCAGATAACAAAGGTAGCGATGCAGAAAGTAATATATATATCAAAGGTGACTGACTGACATAGTGATCTATCAAAGAACAGCCCAAACCACTGGCCGGATCGGGCTGAAATTTAGCATGCAGGTAGATATTATGACGTAAGCATCCGCTAAGAAATTTTGATTAATTCTACCCACAAGAGGATAAAATAAGGGATGAAACTTTGTCAATTTTATACGGATCGGACTGACGGACATCTATACAGGATGTTGATAAATTCCGTCCCTAAGGGGATAATAAACTATACCTAATTAATAATAATATTTCTTAACGCGACAGAAGTCGCGGACAAAAGCTTACAAACTAAAAGTTATACATAAAGCCCTAATCACTGTTTGAGTAGAAGGTGATGTATACCGCCGCCACAACAAAGCTGCCAAGGTTGATACGCTCTCACAGCTACAATGAGATTCTATCAATGCTGTACACCTTAATCATGGAGGATAGAAATTACAACGTAATATAATATCTTGCTTTATGTCGGGAGAGCAACTCATTCGGAGTCTCATAGGTTAAAAATCCACTGTTTTCAATGCTACCAAAACATCTGTACCGCGCCTTAGGTATGTACCCGGCAGGAGGGAGTATTGGCCGTTACGTGTCATCAGTCCTTTGTGAACTCGGACAATGGAGGTCAAATTAAGCAGGGTCTGTAGTTTCCACATTGTCTTTTATTTACAACCAAATTAAGACCTAAACTAGCATGAAAATTTATACAAGAACGAACGACCATAACATTCTTAATTATTGATAACGAAAGAGAAAATATAATATAATTTTTGTAAACATTCTTTTAAATAAAGTGCGTGTATAATGACACGTACGTGTTCATACTCACACTAGAACCAGTCAGTGCTGAGCGGTTCTGATCTTTATGCTCGAGTGATGAAGGTCGATGGCCGTTGGCAATTTAGAGAGAAACTGAAATTTGCCTGCTGGAAGTGGCAGTTCCGAGATAAGATCTCACGATGCCGCAATAAAAAGCGCTCGTACCTCGTCCGTTGTGTAATGTGCATTCAAATTGCATTGTGCGCGAACTAATTCGCCTTAGGCCGATTCGCATGTTGCGATAAACATATGTTTCGAATGAGGTAACGCCTCGTTGATCCAGTGGCTTAAGCGCTGAAGGCTGAAGTGAACGGAATGTCCAAATATTGGAAAAGATTATTTCTACCGAAATTATAAATAAAGCCATTACAGATAGATATACATATCTATGAAATCAATAGCTTTAAACTCACTTTTTAAATTAACCCCGGGTAACATTACGTTTACATAAACGATGCAAATTATTGATAATACGTAAACAATAATATCACAATTTGAGATGAAACGACTGTCAACAAACAATTCGAATTAAACTCATGTTAAAGAGCTTAAGAGGTCAGTTTGAAGAGACAATGTATTAAAAGATAAGACAACGACAAAAGCTATTGTTCTGCAGACCAATTACTCGAGGCTCGCGAATTACCTAAGCCTCATAATATAAATTGGCCGGGCGGCAAACAGCGGAAAGATTTCTCTAGTTATACGCCAACATAACAATTATTCGTAAATCACTTTACTATATGTTGAAATTTACGAGACGTCGTTCGTACGGGCGGCGGCCGGTTACTCTAGCCGTGAAGGCAAAACGTGGGATTTCTAACTGATTGTCATAGAACATAAGGTTTAGTTTGTGACTCAATCGCACACGTCAGAAGGGAGGTCGGAACTCTGTAGCGAAGGAGAATATGCATGGCGATTTCGTGATGAATATTCATTTCCTACGGGGCATGAAATTTATTGTGTTTTACATTTACATTCAACTCAGCCGTCTTACGTAACGGTAGCGGCGCGGGATTAGCGAGTTGTGACTGTCCGCGGCGCCTCCCGAACGGTTTGTTTAATCGTCGCGAGTGGCGGCAACAATCGATTACACGAGCCACTCACCTCGCAAAGAAAAAATAATAAAAATATATTGAAACTGTAAAACGGAATGCTTCCAAATAAACGTTCGATTTTAATGATTTGACATAGAGATTATGATCTTGCATGATTTCATAACGGTCGGAATTTTAGCGAGGACCACGGTATTTTGGAATATTTGTGCGAAAATTGTATGCCAAGTAATTTTGTAATAAAAGTTATTACGCGTGTTTAAAATAATCCTTGTGTTTGTTTCTTGGTTGTATAATTCTTACTACTTTACTCAGTAAGTTTTTTAGTAAAAAAAATCATCGATTTTATTTAGTATTTTGTTATTTTAGTAGAATATAAATAAATATAGAGCCGAGATACACTGGACAATGTTGTATTAAACTATATTATTTAAAATGTTCAATATAAATTAAAAATAGATAGTAATGGTACGAGAAGATTGGAGCCGTTGATTATTTACCTAAAATAACTTGTAGAATACGGGTAGGAAACAGGCAACGAGCGTTAATACGTGAGATATGACATTGCCCAGCTGTGGTCTCGGGCAGGTGCCCGAATTATTTGACATTTGCGTTGAAATTTGGGGCGGCGGTAGTTAGTCATCGGCATCATTTACATATATTTATGTTTGCCTAGCAACCATGTTATGGTTTTTTAACGAAATATTAATATAATACGATCAGAAGAGCCTGATATTTTAAGTTGAGACGCATTGTCCTAATCGTTATACTTGGTATGTGCTTCGTTACGGTATGTACACGTCTTTTTATGATTTAAGCTTTATCACTTGTTGCTTTTGTCAGTCCCCAATTTCAGTCACCGAGTTATAAAATTTATAAACATTAGTACCATGCTTAAATTAATTAAAAACAACTTTATGATATGATTACAGAAACAATCGTAACATGTTTTGTTTAGATAGTCACTTTGGTATAATGTTATCAAATTCGTTTTAAAAATGTTTTTATATCTTTAAAATTTTTACATTTCTATAAAATAATTTATTATTACAAGGTAGGCAATAAAGTTCTTGGTAATCATAAAATACTATCAAAGCATTTACTAATAATACTTAAACTTAAAAACTGCTTTCGATTGTGGACCCGCTCTCCAAGCGTTGTGATTATGGTGTATCCCCCATAAATATATTTGGAGCCCCATGCCTTGTGGGTAAACTATTCCTGTTTACCCACAAGGCATGGGGTCCTACTATAATAAAAGAAAATGGAAGAAGAAAGTATATTTTTAATAAATAATCAAAATCAACAAGATTAAAATTTTGAGAATATCACAGTAACATAACAAGCCGTGGAGAATCCTATGCCTGCGGCTTCTCTACGAGATCGAATCACGAAAGAGGAAATCATTAGAGGACGGAAAGTAACCGACATTGCTAACGCATTACCAAGTACAAATGCCAGTTAAGTTATGAGTCACAATCTTGAAACTTGTTTGTGAACAGTGGCAATCCTTTGTAATTTAAACACAGAGTGTGAGTTATAGGTAGGAGTTATCTATACATGTATATACAACATCGTTAAGGCATAATTTTTACTTAAATCAGAAGGTATAAATTTACATATAAAAACTGTTTTAAAATAATTTATGAGTTATTTTCTGTTGTCATAGACGTAAGAGCGACGGTATTGTTTGCTACAGATCTCCGTCGCTTGGCCACTGAAAAACTTTTAATCGAATTAATATAACGACGAGCAAGACGCTCGAGTTCGAAGGAAACGAAAATTCATTAAACAATGGCGATGTACTTTACAGTCGCTGCAGTTTAATTAAAAAGGCTTATTGAACACTCGGGTCAGCGGCGACTGTTCCAATTTTAAAAGTACTTTAACTATTTATGTATCATTGGGTACATAAGTTATATATAAAAAGTTATATATATTATATAAAGATTCTTGATGTTGTTGCTGCCAACCCGGAGGCTCTTACAGCTTCGTCTGAACTGAGTTTACGGAGCGGTGGTGTCCATGGACTTGGTGTCGTTTATTGATCACGATTAGCTAGTATTTGTACAGATTTTTAAAACTATGAAAGTAGTCTATTAAATTAACAACAGAAAATAAAATTAACGAGAAAAATAGTAAGTTTATTAGTTATAAATATAAATAAATAACGTGTACCACCGAAAAAATGTAGATTAAATATAGAAACAGGAATTATTAAGAAGAAAAATAAATGAATAAAAGGTGAAATGACCGAAGAAAGACAGATAATGTGATGGATGAAAGTAAGTACGAGAGGCACCCTAAAACGGAGGCCATAAAAAACCAAAAGACGTGCACTTCTAGGCATATTCTTCCCCGAAAAAATAGTCACCATGATCATGGCGTCTGAGAGGCTCATCATAAAGAACCGTATACAATATATTTTTTTTTTTTCTAATTTAAAAAGATATAAGCGTCAGCCGGAGGACATCCGCTGTTAGGTATACGCCTCCACCCAATATCGGCACGATAACTGATTTTGGGCTGCTACGTACGTAGGTTGGTGATCAAAGTGTACAATTATTGTACTCAGTGGACGCCGCTGACCATCTTCTAGAAACTTCTTTGAGGACATTGGCAATCCTATATACTTAATGCACAAAGTTTGAATAATTTAATATATTATCTCGGGAATAGTAGAATATAAGATACATATTTATATATATATATTATATTTATTTTAGGTCACAATTTTTTTTCATTTATATTATTTTATTTCTGCTCCGCTAAAATCGATAATTCAAAAATAAGTTATTTTAGAAATCTTTTGCTTGTTTTCTTAGAACATTATTTAATATATAACAAACTTACTTTTTCAAACTTGCTTATGTATATTGATACTTCACAATATGGATATAAGCAGATCAAAATTATGGATATTTCGTACTGTTATTACACATATTTATTAAAGATATACATTCTTATACGTGTGAATTGGCAGTTTTAAGTTGTATATACATAACAAGAGTTACAAGTATGTATATTATTAAATAATTTAACGAATAGTAAAACGGAGTCCATCCGTATCGTGAAATGAACATCTCTGAGGAATATATGAATAAATATACATACATGAATTTTGTATATTGGAATGCGACAGGAGGATAACTCCTGGCACTACAAAATCTGCATGGATAGATAATAAACAATTATTAATTTTATAAGAAGTGATTGGAATATTAAAAACGCTTTGTACTTTATTAATACATTTTTAGTAATTTCTGTAACCTAAAATTATTAAATACGTTGTTCCATAATTTTACCCATCATATCGCAAACAAAGTTGATCAATGCGCCTGTTTGTCGCCAGATAAAAAACAGGATCAAACTGTTTCTTGCAGGTACTAGAAAATACGACAATACGAGACGATCTTTTAAAAGGTAATTTTTAAATGAATTCAATTCCGGGTCTATACACTCATTTAGTTTTATACAAATCCATTGCGATCGACAAAAACTTAATCTATCTCTCGATGTTGGATCGATGGGAACCGACATCTCCCATCCAAACCCGTACAACTTTTTATATAGGCTGCGTAACAGAAAAATCTGTGCATCGTACAATATGACGTCTTTTCATAAAATACTTTTTATTGCAATTTCAAACTTATAACAATAACATACAGATCTATTTATATTTTACCAACTTATATTTTATATTTGTAATCTGAACCGATCGTTACAATGAATTCTGAAACTTACACATTTAGGTATAAATTCGAAAATCCTTTGAATATTTATAACTTATAAAATACAGTTCAGTGGACAGTGTTCGTACAGTTACATTACAATGGTTAAGGCATCGATGAGTTTCGATTTAAAATAATTAAAAAATCCGCAGGTGGCATCTGAAATACTTGAATGAAATCTCTGCTTGACTTTTTCTTTTAGATCCTTTTTTATTTTATTTTTATTTACGATTTTTTAGGTTTATATTCTGGCTGATTGTTTAATAAGCTGGTGAGTTGCCAGCTTACCAGTTTTTTATGGTATACACTTTGGAGAGTGCTCGAAGGCTCCTTTCGAACTCTCCATTCCTTTAACGGACTACTAAGCAAAAGTTTCGTCCATAAGTTGTTGACATACCCAAAAGTCGAAATAAAAGGTTTGACAGAACGTTTTTGGCGAGAGTCGATAAGATTTGTACCGACCTGCCTGGGTCTATTTTTCCTGATAAGTTAAAATCTGGAGCCCTTAAGAGTAGAGTGAACTGGTTTCTTTTGGATGGGCCTGTAACACCTTCGTCTCCATCTACACTTTCCATCAGGTGTGATGGAAGACAAACGCCTATTCCATTACAACTATATATACATGTAGCAGCTTCAATGGAGTAAACATAGCTTATTTTATTTCAGTTAAATTACGGTACAAAATATCCAAGAATCAATGGTTCTAGAAATATTAAATATTCTGATTGGCAAAGTATTAAAAATAGCGTTTTTAAATTCGGAATAATGTAGATCGTTTTTCAAGAAGATATAATGCCGCATTCCAATACAAAAAATTAATTATTGTTTTTGAACTGTTCCATAAAGTCAGTTTATACACATTGATTGGAAATATGTATAAAAGCTTTAGCTTTGAGCTGACAAATGAGCTATTGACCCCTTTATAACATTTACATCTATAATCAATCACTGTATGCTCTGATAAACCTCGAGTTTTGGTACTACACTTGACTTTCTTGTGGTGCTTTCATATAAGTCAGTGTTATTCAAAATTTTTGAATAGGGACCTTTTCCTCATCTTTCTCGTAACGTTATTCTTTTTGCCGTGATACTTTAAATTCTATTCTTTATTTTATTCTTTGTTGCATCATGCATCGCGCTGAAGTTTAGTGTCAAATGTCGAGAAGATCTTGTTCGACCAATCGATCGGACTACGGTCTCTCGGACGTTTGCCTTCGACATATCCAATTATCAGTTATTCCAGATTATACCTGAATTTTTACCCACTATGGGTAAAAATCGATTATATAAATAAGTAAAGTGGGTTGCCAATAAGAGATCGTTAGGACGAAATCGTTAATTAACGTTGAAGGAAGTCAACGAATTAAGCATTGGCCATCACTGCAATGGCTTTGCCGCTGACATTCAGAAGTAAGAAAATTGTGGATAAGACACAATAATATATATTTGTTTATTAATATTTTATTCATATTATTTTATGTACCTGTAATACTTTTTTTTTTGTAATGACTTTCTGTAAAAGAACTAAAGTAACTCGGAAAATTTTCTAGAAGCCGGTGGATTGGATTGACGCAGTGTAGATTGACGCCATAGTTAAGGGCGCGGGAAGTTACTGGATGCTGGCAGCGCAAGACCAGCCATTGGCGTTCTTTGGGGGAGGCTTAAGGCTTGCAGTAACCGTCTGTCAGCTGGAAAGAAATAGAAGAATGAGTTCGTCAAGTCTTTTTAGATTAAGTTTCGTCTGGAGTTCCGTTTTACCAAAATATAGCACGTCCGGAAATGTGTCTTTGGATGTCTTTTCATTTCATATATTGTACTTTTATGTCAACCATTTTATTAATATTTTACAAGCTTTTTTTTAATTGGACATAAATTGGGCTCTTTAATGGCTTACTTTGACATAAAACCAGGAGGATTCCAAACGAGCTCTACAATGCATTTATCCCTAATTTAGTATAGTTACAGGAATTTATATCCTGTATTATTACCTAAAACATAATCCTGTAGGGTTTGTATCAACGAGATATATCGATGTGACTAAATCGGCGACCACCGCACACATACCTGAGGATAGCAATAAAGAATAAGGTTGAGGAAGTAAGGGTGTTGTGAACAAAAGAAAAAAAAAACAACACATCACCGACAAAAACATTTGTTTAAAATTGTTCGAGATTAAAGTTTAGAAATAACTTATGGATAGACTGGAGTAACTTGTCTTAGTAAACACTGTGGATGTGACCATAAAAGTTTATAGTATATATATTTAAAGTTATAAAGAAAAAAAGGTTCAAAAATCAATAAGTCGTATCCACACGAAACCAACTTCACAAATTCACAAGTCCTCGAGCAGGTGACTGGCGGCGTCGGATGCCCAGCATTGCCCTGGCCGTTCCCATCGGCACAGGCACGCCACGCTCTGATATAATTCAATCGCTAATTGCGTGTGTGAACAGGCCTTTGATGTTTCGACTAACCGACGTTTTTATAGCATCTAACGAAGTCTACCGTTTTAATTTAAAATTGATTAATTATGTTTAACCTGCTAATAGCACAATGAATACGAAGCCATGTATTAAGTTATGAGTATTTTATGCTATTATGACAATTATATGCGAAATAATGGGACATCGTATTCACCCGTAGCCACGTGTTTACAAATTAAATAAGAATACGTCATTTGTATTCATAAGCTACTTAAATGTATTCGTCTAGTCGGAATAATTACTTTTTAATAGTCAGGTGTTTACATAATTTATGTATACAATACAAGAATCAATTCTCAACATTTACACATTTTCAAATTATTAGTATGCATTTTTTTATCATTTTTTTTATTTGACTCTCAATGGCACAGAGTGGCTAGTGAGAGTCGTGACTCCTGTGCCAGTGGAGTGACAGCTCGGAACCTCGCCTCGAACCCAGGGGAACCTCGCCACGGGCTGCTTCAGACTATTATTTTACAGGATTGGAGTTTCGGTGTAGTCTTAGATAGAATCAGGAAGGTGTATAAGATAGATATAAGAAAGAAAGTGCCTGACATAAACCAGCAGAATGGAAAATTTAAGTGACAGTTGACAGGCCATAGAAGAACTTCTTAAGCTTTTGGAGTGGAGACCGTGGACTTTAAAGCTTTATGATCCGCGTTTGACCACCAACTTGCGTGATGGATAGCGACAATGTGTTCATAGATGAAGCACATATGCCTTTCTTCTTTTCAGCAGACGTCCACTGCTAGGTATAGATCTCCACCAAAATCGCTACTATGACCGGTTCAGCGCTGTCCGCATTCAGCAACTTCCCATGACCTTAACTACATCGCCGGTCCCCTTTAGTGAGGAGCCTCACCAAGCGTCTACCACTCGAGAGCTTGTGGCTCCAACGTTGGGTTGCGAGAGCGATATGCCGCGCCCACTGCCACAGATGAGCAATGAGCAACTCTTCAAGCCACGTTAATGTTCTTGGTTGTTCTGAGGACATCTTATTTCTGTTTCAATTTCTTACAGATCCAGGAGGTATCTGTTAACCTAAAGAGACCTATATCATTATCGGTCTATACTCGGTTTGTGCGGATCGGAAACGTAAACGTAAAATGCCTTGTTAAGAAAACATCAAAAAGGCGTGTCACTGGATGCAGACTGTTTTCGGTCTTATTGGAAATGAATGAAAAAAGCCTTTATCCCTCAGCGGACTATGAGTGATCCTAATGAATTATGACAATGATAAATGTGGGTAAATTTTAATTTAAATTTTTTTTAGAGAACAATCGAAAATCAGAGATAAGTAAAGATGTCGAATAATCTATTTTAATCACAACAAATAATTCACATTCAATGAACACGAGAGCCTCGACTAATGTTAACCTTTTTGCAATTTTAATGACTAACATACATACATACATTTTTACATTCAAGTGTGTAAACATACGTGTACACAATAGATGTGTGTGCGTGTATACTCCATAGAAATTTGTATCTGTGTGAGTTTCTACAAGTTGTAAGTACCGATTCACCGAATCCAGTTATGCGTTTGATTAATACGTGTATACGTAATAATTAATTGCGTGTTCTAAGTTAATTAAGAGTAGTAATTACAATCACTTTCCGATATGTACAGATGTAATTAAAATTTATATGCAATCTTATTGCGTTTAAACCATCACCGTGAGATTGTTTAATAGAGGTCTCTATCGGAATCAAAAATAATTTAACACGCATATGTTTGTTTTTAACTTTTTATGAGACATATCGAATGATACCCAGGTCGATAAAGATAAAAATTGTAAATCAAATGGTCGTTAAATAATGCCGGGGCGCAGCTTTCGCCGGGATGTCTTGGCAGAGCAATGAAGGTCTGCTGCGAAATCCGGTAGCTCCTCCAAATATCACGAATATAACTACGAAGGAGGTTTTGTAGGATTATTGTGCCAAGGTATCTTGTGTAAAAAAAGTTAATCACCCAAGATCGACAGAAATCTATGAGAGTATTGTGTGATCAGTGGACACAGAAGGTATATTATGTTTATAGAATATGTATCTAATATACATTAATCAATTTTTAACAACTACGCATATTTACAATGCCGTTATGACATCGTTCTATGCTTATATATATGCTAAATTATCATAAGTAAATAACATTAAGGGTGATCGGAAAGTAATTCTATATATACACCGAACCGCAAAGAAAGAGGGTCGGTTACCAAAACTTCAATATTTTCTAAAACATTTGGTTCAATGTCATGAAATAAAAACAGCATTAAAGGATATTCAATGCCATATAAAATGATATATAAAAACTTTTCGTAATTTTTTTAAAATGTCTAAAAATATTAAAATAAAAATAGTGGTCGTATGATCCGTACGATATGAAATTAGCTCTGATAGAGGAATGGCAGAATATTCCACAGCATAGCCTCCGAAACCTGGTAGAGAGTATGCCAAACCGCATAACAGCTGTATTGCGAGCTCGTGGAGGCAACACCAAGTAT
>DWIC01000538.1:0-11384 GCA_018248135.1 Battus belus
GTATACACCTGTACAAACTAAGCAGAGTTAAAGTTTTGACTGTGAGGCGGATTGTACCAGTGACGCGCCAAATCGTTCGGCCAAATACTGACGGCGAAAAACATTTCTCGAACGTTTTCAAAATATTTTTATAACCTCTGCATTACGAGGCTGTTTTAGTGCACAAAAATACATTTATCATGTCTTGCCCCTGTGTTATTGTTGTCTCTCTCCTCACTATTTAAAGACTATCAATATTATTAATTATTATTACATCATACATGCTTTACATTAAAAAATTGTCTCATCCTCGTTGTGGTTGGACGACATTCACTGCGCTTGCCGGTCCCAGGATTCCATTACAGAATCTTAAAGTGGCAGTGGACAGAACAGAATGCCGCCCAAGCGTCTACTCCACTTCCACTGCCACTTCGACTTCGGTGGGCTGTCGGTTACTTTCGTTCGTCTGCTGTTCTCAAAATGTTCTCAAATTCAAATTCAACTCAAAACATTTTTATTCAGGCATTTACAAGTGCTTTTGAGTTCTCGATTATTTTAATATTATAAGTAGATAGTTACGAGCAGCTCCGAAAGCTGATCTATTGAGAAGAGTCGGACATAAACTTAACAGTTGTTTCTTCTAATTCATGTTTAGCATTATTTCGACAGTCACTGTCAAATCAACTTTTCATTTAAAATTAATATATCGGTTGTAAGGCCGGCGTACAATGTTTCAGAGCATTTCTCGCGCGAACAGCCCGTAGACACGGTTTGTAAAAAGCACGCTATCAATTTAACTGGACTGTATATCTTCTTGGCGGCCATTTCTCTCTGCGTGCGATTCATTGCTCGCTGTTGGGGATTTAATGGAATTAGAGTGGCGTGTTTGTAGCGATGTACGGGCCCTTTTAAGTTTTTTATCTTCAGCGTTTCCATTTATTAATGAACGACGTTCAGTTTGTTTAATTCTTTAAGGAATTAACAAAACTATCAATCTCTTTTAATTAGTCGTACAATTATTGCCTTCGACAGCAGTCGGGAGTTCAAGCGGTTAGCTTTATTAAATTTATAAGTGAATAAGTTCGTTTCGTCTATTCTATATTTACTACGAACTTAGAATAAAGTTTAGCCGGTCTTTAATACGTACATACACACACACACACACACTTATAAACATATATTTATACACCTTTCTACAGGCTTTTGTTTTTCGGATGCCCAATTTGATAAAATGTATCTTAATTTTTGTGGGATCCTTATGTCCAACAGTGGATGTGCTACAGCTGCCGTGTTCTAAAGTACTATCGCGTGGTACCGTTTTTGGAGTCTAATTGAGATCCCATGTAATGGTACCCTTCAACTTATTTTTTAAAAAGGGTTCTCCAGACGCGCCTTGATGTCAGAAAAGGAAAAACATAGATGTTTTCTCTGTGATCATTTTCACAGTTGTCTTTTATGCAGTAGTTAGAGAACAATTAATTTCCAAGCTTTCTTCCTCTATTCTTTCCACTGCAAATGTTTTTTTCCTTTTACTTTATAAATTTATTACAAGACACTTTCATATACAAGCAGTGCTAGCTCAGCGGGTTCGATTTCCGAGATACTATTTTAAATAATTCCCAACACTCCCATACATATACTCGGGGATGACTTACGCTTGGCAGTGGGCTACTATGGGCTGAAACGACCAAATTAATAAACAAACCAAGCTACACACCTCTCATCAACAAAACACTTTTGAATGCTGTAGTAAGATTTATGTAACTATAAACTTGGTTTCACACAATCGGATAAAACTAAGAAAAGGATGGTCTCAAATATCTTGTGGAATTCTATTATAAACTGTCAAAGATATTTAATTGTAAGAAAACAGCATTCATACAACATAGGACATGGGACAGTTTTAGAAAACACTTGAATGTTATAACAGTGTGCAGTAAGGCTTTTGAAAAATTTTGAAACATATTCCGTACATTATTAAATCTGTACCTACCGCAATGATCGCTAGCAAATCTATACAAACACTCGAAATAAAGAGAAAAGTCACAACACCGATTCACATTAAAAGTTATAACGAAACGAACAGATAGCGAATGAAAATGTATTTGTGTTACTTAGTCAGAGCTCTCGTCGCAAGCTAAATAACAGTTTGAGGGGAAATTCAATTTGGCAGAGCTGAAAGCGCTGTTAGTTGAAGTTGTCGGGTGCAACGCCGGCGCCGAGTGCAGCGCCGCAGCTGCATTATCAAGCGCTGCATCGCTGACACGACCGTTCAATTATCAAAAACTCATAAATTTTGAGTATGAAATTTTGAGAGTTTGTCGTTCTTATGGTGTGTTATTGTGTTTTTGGACACTATCGCTATGAACTGCATTGTCTGACTGCGAAAGTTTTATTAATAATTCACAATAAGTAAAAAGTGTTATTGTTAGCTAGTATATTTTTCAACCACAGCGTTCCGCCTGCAAGGACACTGTAGCCGTGAGATGATCAGTATAACGAGTCGTGTGCTGTGGCGCGCATGTAGTTAACAATGTAAGTGACCTCCGCACGAGTGACGAGGATCCGGCTTGTGTAAGAGCGTTGTTTATTCCGGTGAGCGACTGCAGCCGCTGCCGCGCGCTGAATACTGCATCAAGCTGATGCAGCGCTGCGCGCGGAGCCTCAAATATTCATGGATCGGCGGCGCTGCGACGCTGGGGGTCACTTTTTGCGCACCCGGGCGAGCACCTATTAGCGACGCGCGATGTTTTCATAGAAATATTTCATTTTTATCGCAAATAACTCGCAGTTAAACACAAGCTCTTGGTTATATGAAACACGTGCGAGTATTAAAAAGAAATTAATAATAAATAGTTTTTTTTTGAGCTCCACGACATTAGTTTTTGTAGAAACAACGATGTCACACAATATCTTGATGCACGCAAATGGTTGCAATAAATTATGCTATTTTTATGAAACAGAATCATTAATATTGTTTAAAGACTTTACATTTAGAATTTAGATGGTTTGAGTTAAAATGTCGCGGACTTTAAAAGCAATCGTTAAACTTTCATAGGAAGAAGTTCTCATTAAGCTCGGTCCCTCGCATTGGTAGCTTTCATTCAATATTTACACATTTGAACTAAAAAGCATTTTCTTTTACGGTAAATTAAATTTTCTTCTATTTTCCAACTTTACTTGGAGGAACTGAAACTACTGATGGATAATTCTAGACTGTATTCCGGTCCGGAAAAATGCATCAAGCAAATTAGTAGATCATTTAAGTGAAGTTTCTTTAATGTGGTTTCATTTAACTATACTAATTACTGTTGGCGCTTATCTATTCATAAAACTCCATCAGAAAATGTTACGAAGAAGAAATATGACAGCACATAATTAAGACGCAGCAAATTTTGTGTCACTTTATACACACAAACAAACACTTTAACGAATAAATAAGTGTTAGTTACGTATGTGGCAACAAGTTTCCGTTATTTAGCTGTTTATGTATTAACATGTATTAACATGTATAGTAAGTATAATAGTACTAATGTACAATAGTACATTGGTACTATTTAATTATTTACTTTTGTTAAGTGGAGGACGCTGTCAGCTGTCGTCTGTTGACTAGATAATATAATTAACTATCCAGCAATTTTAAATAAATATAAACGAATTAATCTCATCAAGATATAAAGTCCATTTAAAAAGTATAAAAAACAACAAAAAGAGAAGACATCTTAACACAGCGTAAATGATCTCTGTTGATTGTGTTTGCGTGAAAGTGATAAAAAAAGAATCCTCAGAGTTTGTTGTGAGATCTTTTAAGACAAGTGCGCGCTCGGATACCTCTGAGTTAAGTTGACGGATGACATTATAAAGGACCTCGATATCATTCCAGTTTCTATCAAATTGTGATCTTCAGGAGTTCTTGACGTTCGCGAGATATCAATATAGATGTTACTGTGCCTATAATAGATGAACCAATAAATAATTGAATAAATACAAGTGAGACAAATTATTATTCATGATCGTAATAAATATTCGCAGAAAAAAAACATAAATTGATAAAGTTTTTAATCGCAGCGCTTTCGAGAACTTTCGACGGGACATTTACGAGCGAACTTTTTTCATTTCCTAATACGCGCTGACATCTCGCCGCTTGCCGCGCGTCGCCTGCCGCCCGCCGCCCGTGACTTACCGCCCGCCACTTGCCATTTGCTGCGCGATCTGTTCCATTGGGTACGCTTCACTTGAGAACACCGACATAGGGGCAGCACGTGGCTTTAGTCACGTTATTATTTAATTATGATCGTTTACGTGCTTGTATGGTCGTCCGTGTGCGTAACGAGGAGGATCCAAGACGATAACAATTTGACAGAAATTAAGAATGAACAGTGGCTCCTGATAATTATTATTTTTATTTATTTATACTAATTCTTTTCGCTACTAATTACAGATCACACTCAACTCAACACAACTCAGACTCAACGCCGCATTGAGTGCAGTGCATGTAATTACAAAGTATTAAGTGTAACTAATATTTAATGGCATTCTTCAAATAAAATGAAAGTATTCGTGTTTCAAACACGCCCTCACCTAAGAGCCGAGAACAACTCGGACGGGTTTTTTGTAAACTTTTTCATAATAATCCTTAATAAAGTACTTAAAGCAATCCATTTCCAAGTCTTATTATCTCTTAAAATTCCTTTATACATAAATAGAATTTTTGAAGAGGTTTTGTTATAATATTATAATTAAATACTGGATAAAATATATAGTTGATACAATACAACGTTTCTTAAATCAGAGTAGACATAACAGACATTACTTAAAAACTATATGTAAATACATAAGATGTAATGTTAGTAACAAAATTCAAGTAAAGTTGAACTAATGGTAGAGACTGAAATAATTAAATAAAAATTTATGTATTTAGTCAGTTCCAATTATATATTATATACAATTCAGTTGACTATTCATAGTTGTTGGTATACAAATATGAACTGTCAACAAATATTACGGTACCACTGGACACATACATGACACCTAACAAGGAAAAGGGGCAGACCCCACAGGCGGTAGTCTGGTTGATCTTGAGTTCCAGGGCCTGTGGACACGCTTGGTTCTAGACAGGAGCAGGCGGAAGCAACTGGAAGCGGTCTGTGCTATTGCCAGCTGCGCTATAAAACAATGTTAATATTCAAGTCTGTGATGTAATAATGTATATCAATATTGGTTAATTAAATAAAAATTGATCGAACACTCGTGCCGTGTGTCAGTAGTTGAAAACCTGAAAACGAATTGAAAATGAACAGCGAATAAATTAGAAAAGGACTGACAAACATTGTGGACTTGTTTGTATAAGTTTTACTTAAATAAACGTGTTTTTATATGATTATACACGTAAAACTGTCTGCGTCCGTGATCAAGCGGCTCCTTTTGAAGGATTTACCAGAAAGATTTGATAAGGGTATATCGTCCGTAAGCAGGCCGCTTGTGATGATTTAACGACGTGTATTGTATGTACTATATATACGTAAGGTCTGTGTAAGTTGATTTTTCATTATATTAAAAAAGGATTATATAAAGCGGTGTCTTTTCTGTACGATTACGTGAAACGAAAGCGCTAGGCAATCGACTACTGGCGCCACCTATTGTCGCGGTTCGCGATTATAGATTTCATACATGCATGCAGTAATGCTGTTAGATAGAATGGCGCCGCTAGATGATACTGGTTGTAGATTGCTTCGTACTGGCATTTGAAGTGGACATGTTAGCGTAACTTTCGATTGTGTCGAAATTTTTCAATCGATGAAGATCAACGAAGAAATATATATTATATGAGCAGGTTACATAGCGTGCAGAAGAGGTAGTCTTTGGGACTTTAAGATTATGAATTGAAGACAACGGAGGGGCAAAATATCCGCTGCACGTCCACCCACGAGGTGAATAGATAACCTTGTTAAGATAGTCGGAAAATGCAGGACACGTCTTACCAATCGCATTGGAATTCTATTTCTAGTGATGAAAATGTATTTTTTTTCCAACTGGAGGACACAGTAAGATTTTAATAAATCGTTTTGTACAAAACATTTTTATAACATGTCGGCCATGATATTTGTCGCAATAAATAATGTTAAAGCTGAGCATTAAAATTAAAATGTCATAACGTATTTGCGATACGCGGGCCCGGAAATGCGGCGCGTGATTTACAGCGTCGTTAGACCTAGAACAAGCGCGATTTATTGTGTTTTAATTTCCTGCGCCGACCGCGACGGCCTCGGGACACAAGGGAACCCATCGACAGCATAATACTTATTTAGATTCCAGCCTACTTTATAGTAGTTAGTAGTTAATTTCAATTTACAAATATAAAGGAATTTTGTTCTTGTGTCTCTTTGGTAATTACAAAGTGAACGCTCAACTGCGCACGCCATCCATCAACATTGTCCGTAATTACAGCGTCCCATACGCCGTACGCAATCTTGTATCAAGTTTAAGAAACTAAGTTAAGTAGTTTGTTTTTTATGTTCGACGTATAAATTCGTGTTCATAACAAACAGCTCTACGGTTGAATATTTTAAAAACTACCTGTACTGTGTTTATGATTTACCCTAAAAGTCAAATTGCATAATCATTTGTATATTATAGGTATATTATTTATTAAAGCAGTTAATAATTTAAAAAAAATGTTTTTTTGCCGCAAAATTTATTTACGATTTAATTTGTTTCACAATTATTTTAATTGTCATTTCTCATTTGCAAGCGCTAGGAACCTTTCAGAAACTACGATCAAAACTTTGTATAACATGATGATAGGAGATTTTGTACATAATAAGTTATTGTTTAGAGATATGTACAAAATTCATCTGTCATCTAGTGTATTAAATACTACTAGAAATGAGATGGTAACTTGGCAATAGACCTTGACCTTAAAATGACCTCAGCGCCAGATGCTTCAGATCCAGATCTTCTGGTCCTGGTAACTCGTTCCGAAGGCGTTGCAACTGTATTATAGATTGACTATCCCATGGTATAAATCATTCCCATTCCCATCACCATCACCATCACCATCACCACTGAAACCATCGTTGATCTGTTATTATAGATTAGACCTCGGTTCATAGATCGTATACGAGCTTAGCTAAGGTGAGCTACCACCCGACCTTGTATTCGTCCCGTGTTCGCGGTGAGCGAAATGAAAACTTAGAGTGATACGTTCCCGTTGGAGCTATGTTTATTTTTATAAATAGACTGCATACAATTTTGATGGTAACGGAACAGTCGTTATATCACAGATGGCGTTCGAATTTAAAATATCGAATTTGAATTCCAGCGCGTAAGAATGATTCGACATTAAAAAGTATTGTTACTGATGTGGCCTGCAATAGTACTAGTTTGAAAGCTGCAACTGTCTCATAGTCGCCTAATCTAACCCGGAACTTAGATCTCCAAAAGACCCTTTTTCTTTGCGGTTCAGTGTATTTGTGGTAGAGGAACACCATTATTCAAAAGGTTATTTTAGTGAGCTATGGTGATTGATTTTTTATGACGCTCGTGGTAGGCTGACTGATTTTATTACAAAATTGTAACACCTGCGTCCTATTACTTATTACCGGGCGTCGTTCGTTCCGCCGCTGCGAGTTGGACCGTCAATCAATTTCTCAAAACATAATTATCAATTACGATTGAACAGACGCGTTGCGTGCGGACTCCGTGCACTACAGAAATTCCACCCAAATGTACATAAATAAAGATTTTTCCTCTGATCTGTTGCTAAGCGTGAAATTAAATAATGATTTTACCGATTAAAGCAAAGACGAAAACTGGAAAACGGCTGGGAAAAAGTAACTGTACCTTTTGTATACAAATTACAGATTAAATTGAAACACGTGTCCTTAGCTGTAAAATATTTTACGACATAGAAAACCAAATTATGACCAGTTAGGACGCCGTAAAAATATCGAGTATTATCAAATACTTAAAACAACTCCATTTTTTTCCACAAAAACCACAAAGTAAATGAATGTGCCTGTTTCTTCATAAAGCGTTGAAATTGTAATGATACTGTAACTAACCTCCGGCGCTATAAGATATAGAAAATTATTTTCGTACTTCGTTGTGGTTTATTATTAAGATATTTAATCAATATATGTAATAACTATAGCGATCAATTTAAAATATGTTTTTTTTTATATTTATTTAAAGATCATATACGTAGTCTGTCGGAGCAAGTAGTTCAAAGTAGACATCGTACGCCTGTACAGTGCACCTTACCGACTTGTATCGTTCTTCCTCGACAGAGTGCATCTAAATCGTCAGCTATATCGTTAATAACGCAGAGGGGGAGACAACCCTTGATGTTCTTAGATAAAACCGGTGCTAACGCATTCGCATTCGCATTGTGTCTACTAATGTTAGCTCGATAATAGAAATCAACGTGCGTTCTTGTCCCAGAGTTCTAATAGTTCGACTCACTTCCAGCTTATGATATGATTTAACGTCCCGAACTGAAGTTCCCGAGGGAACGTTCAAGCTAAATTATGTAAAAGGGGCTAAGAATAAGCGCTCTCTGCGCTCTGTCTTCTCAAGCCTGTTGAAATTGTGCATGTAAGATATATAGTATATAAGGTAGGTGATAGTTATACACCATACTGAAGGCACAAAACAGAATTGTCACTTGTATCGCCGGAACAATTCACGGTACTGGATCATTATTATGGTATCATACGATAGACACGCGAAGCAAGGCACCTGCCTGCCGCAACGCCGCCTGCCACCAGCGTGGAGTTGGTGCTATAGAGGAATAACTAATTTATTTACTTTTTTAACGACTTATTTATTGGCCGACTTAACATTTTACTGGCATTTTCTGCTGGTCAACCCAGCGTGGTGCAGAGATAATTAGTAGGCAAGTTCACGTAAATGCTATATATAGTTTAATTAATTATAGTACATGGATATAAACTATATGATATTTAAAAGTTCTGTGAATTTTACAAAAACACTATTTTATTGAATTATTATTATTAATAGGATTACTGCATAAGGAGATCCTCCGAAACTATGTATATATGTATATATGTGGATATTCTCTGTAAACATAGAATACACATCAAGTGTGCCAGCAGGTAATGTAACATATTATTAGCCGGCAATGACTTTAAATTCAAAACCTACAACCGTATTATCCATAATTTTCCCGCGAATTTAGATCCTTAATGTCATTTGTCCCGAAAACGAATGAGGGGAAGTCCCGTCGGCACGTCGAGTGGGCGCCTCGAGCACCATTGGACTTTCAATTGTACTTACCAGCGAAAACAAATCTTCATTTCCCCTGCTGACAACTTGTCAAATTTTTATCTGTTTGATTTATTTTTATCGCATTACAACTACTCCATTTAGACATAACAACGTATACATAAATATAAGTAAAGCGGTGATCAGAAAATCATTAATCAACTCCACAAGTCGTACACCGTATACTGTAAACACTGGTCGTCAGTGAAATGAGTTATTTACACCTGTATCGATGATAAGAGCCCGAGCATGCAGATCGCCAGGCCGACTTGGACCCGCGTCTCGTATAAAAACTAATCACATTATACATTAAATTCCTTAGACAGTCATCAGTGTTAGTTTTATTTGTTGAAATCATCGTGTGGGAGCACTACAGACTAATAATGTTATTATTTAATTAGAGAGCTTACAAATTAGGGATCTTTGTGGGATATCACGACGTTGATAATGAGTTAGCTGTTCAGTTCCGTAGTGTAGTTTCTTTTAAATTAAATTATAATATTTACACAAAAATATTTAATTAGATGTTGCATAGATGTGTAACGTGTATTGTTGCTAATATTTTAGAAAGTAAGATTGCGGTATAGGTAAAATTCTGTGTAGAGACCAGGACGTGTCCAAACCGAAAAGCTCGTTAGTGTACGTTGGTAGAATTTTCACGTGAATGTATGTCATGTAGTGCAGCGGCGCGCCGTCACGACCGCGTGTCCGTGTATATGTTTGAATAGTTGGGCAAAAGCATTTCACCGCGCACCGGAGCAAACAATTTAAAAAGGCCGTGAGAAAGGTGTCCGAGAGCGGCTCGCTTTGTCCGCTTTAATAGAATTCTATCCAGATAGTGAAACTCAATCGAGGAGCGAAGTTTTCATTTGGCGTCGCCTTTGTCTCGCTCGCGGCCGCCCGTTAACTCGTGAGAAGAATACAATTACCCTCAGCGCCTACCCTCTTCCCGCCACCCTCCCCCCAGATACTCGCGAAGGTGCGTGTCCGCGGACAGAATACCTCTTACTTCAGCTCACAGTTGTACTGTTCTTCGACTTTACCTAGTTACAGTAAGATAATAAGTATTTAACATTAACGTTTGTTGATCTTTGATCGGAATTTCTTTACGAAATCGAATTAGAAAAGATGAGATATTTGCGTGCGATAGTTCCGCGGTTTGACAAATTGCAGCGGCAGTGGGCTCGTAGCAGTGCGCAAGACCGACAGCCGCGGGAACCTTAAGGTTCTAGTGTGGAGACACTGACCGGTAAACGCAGCGTGCTGCTACTTAAGATATTTTAAATTATTATCCCAGAAGTGAGGCGAATAAATGAATTGTGAAAGAGCAATAATAATGACTCCTTCATTAACAAAATATCTAAAAATAAAGTGAATTTCTAAGCAGTATAGCGAGAGGTATTACATCGAATTGTCATTTTAACCTCCTGAAGAAGTTAGGCATGCATAATCGAATATCTTCTCATTTTTGTAAGGAGCTTCCGAAGCAGCGTTAGGTGGGTCAATCAAAGTTTGGTTAGTTAGGGAAAGTGGCAGTGAAGGTGGCGTCGACGCATTGCAAGGGCGCATGACTGAAACATCCTTGCAACGACACGGACACTTGTGCAATAATTTTCTTGTATAAATCAATTTTGAATTGTTCCACATCAACAAATGATATCTTCTAGTGGCATTGATAGCTCGCACTCTTATTGCGTACGGATACAGAGAATGCTCTCTCATATCAGTGGTCTCTCCAGGTACAGGACGTCCACTGCTGGACACGAGCCTTCTCCCTAGATTTCATACAAGACCAAACAACGACGTCTTTCCATCTTGAAAATGGGCGTCCTGCGCTGCACTCGTGGTCCGTAGTCCTGGGGCTATGGCGGCTGTGTACTCAGCGCGCTACTAGAACTGTCTAACTTTTTAACTTGATTTTATGCCAAGTACTTATAATGTCGTATAAATATAATACTCGCTCGTATGTGTAAAACATACATTCATAAGAAGTTTACTATCTTTCATCAACAAGATATAGTCCGAGATCGCACCCGCTTTGTCTCGTCGAGGGGCGCTATCCTCGCGGGCTACTGGCATTATTAATCGTCCTGTTTGTGCTGGGCCCGGTGTGGGGCGAG
>DWIC01000539.1:0-11383 GCA_018248135.1 Battus belus
ACCATCTATAATAAATTATAAAACATTTAATAAACAAAGATAAACAAGTAACGGAATTTTTCTAATGCATACGTTCCGGTTTCAAACGATTAGGCGATATTTTATAAAATAAAACCAATTCGATGCGGTGCCGTTTAATGTGTCGTGACGAAGTCGAAGCTTATCCAAAAACGATGCCTTGGTATCATATTAAATAATAATCTTTCACACATTTTTGTATATACACATAGAAAAGTTTAACCAATCGAAACGTTTTCAGACATTCGTATAGAGAAATAAATTAATGTAAAATATTTCAGATCACATTATAAAGGGATCATTAAAAATAAATATAAATATTTTGAAAATTTTTACTGCCATATGAGCTATACGTCTACACCTTTAAAGCTTTTATACATGTAGCCAATCATCCTGTATACATTAGATTACTTTAGGAAACTATGTTGGATAATTACACGTATAACGTTAAATTTCGTTAATTGAAACTATTAATTTTATAACGAGTTAATAATAACATTTTGTCGGTGATGGATCACGATCACAGGACCGTGATTTTTGATTGGCTCAACTTTCACCGGACCGCGTTGTATCTCATCCAATAGAACGTTAGTTCATCGGCAAATGTGCGTCTATAAATGTGTGAATCTCACCGCGGTACCTAGATGTAATGAAACTCGACTAAACGTCGGAACTGGAGGCACAGCTCCGGCACTCGGCCACACTCGCTCGGCAGGTAGGTACAGGGGAAAGTACAGGGCGCGGCACAAATCTTCGCATGTTTTATCATTGGCGATAAGAGAAACTAGTATCCAGCATCACTAATGAGTCATTAAGAGTCGTCGACACGGATCCCTTCTTACTTTATATCGTTTATTCATCTGTATAACCATTCAATATCTTTATTTTTATTTTTAAACAGAGTTGTTTGCTTTTGTTTGTTATCGTACTTATGTTTTATAAATGCTTCTTTATTTGATAATAAACAGAATGCAAAACGTTCATGTAATTATAAATTTGAATAACTTAATAAATTAATGAGCGTATGTGTGGTATAAAATACATAATGACCTATGAATCTATTTTGTATTCTTACATTAAAGCTAACGATTGGATCGGGAATGCGGCGTTGCTGCATTTCGTCAATTAAGGAATTCGCAGTCTCGGATTGTGGCCGCTGGACGCACGCTGTTATGGGACCACAAAAACTATACATTCTTCATACCAGTATAAATAAATAAGGGATGAGTACTGCTGTGTGCTACGGAGAGCCATCACAGAGCAAACTAAACGAGAAGCATTTTCGACAAACCTCTTTTTGCGCTCTGACGGGGTCCGCATATGCGATGATTCATTTACGGACTTCTTCGTCGTACAAGTAAGGCTAACATTATTACAACTGTTCTTGGCAGCATTATGTACGGACAACAAAAAAATGTCTTCTCAGAAATATGCGCCCACACAGATTAAAGATGGAAACGCAAGATGAGCACTAAACAAGTCATGTCTGCGGACTAAAGAACTAGTAGCGTTTAAATAATAATATTACTGTACAGAGAATGTTCAGTTCAAAGGCATGCCCACATTTTTAACGAACTTAATTCAAATTTTATTTAATCTCTAAGAATGTCGAAAAATTCTTTTTGACATAGATCAACGTCAACATTTTATCACTGGATAGACTTTATTAAAAATTGACATTTGACATGGATATAAAATGATGAAAAGACGCGCAATATGTTTTTTTTTTGACGAAATCATTCCTTGACCGTCGAGTGACAGCTCGAGTGTAACACGGACTCAGTGAATGACATTTAATACGTTCAGTCGAGTTTATAAGAAGCACTTATTCATTGCATTGTGTTTGTTGTATTGTCTGCGTAGCTCTGTTTCGCGTTATAAGCTCTAACAACGGCCGTTCTTACGGCCCACGACCGTAAAAATGAATAGCGAGTGACCGTACACAGTTCCTATAGAATTATGATTATTGCGTGTTTTATTAGCATATAACTGTCTAACCGACGAGGTTACTTTACGTTTTTATTTTTAGACAAAACAAATTGTTTTAAAATAAACTTTTTATGCACTGAACTTTAATTTCCTTATATAATTTCATATATGACAAAATTTACAGTCGAATTTGTAAGTGGCAACCCTTTTTTAGCGCCATAGAAGTGTCTTAGAATAATACTTAACGCTATATGCATCGTCCAGTAATCTGCACGCTTCATATTGCGTACTTACTGCAGTAATACACTTTTATAGACAGTAATTTTTTCACTTATAAAGTCATCGGCAAGTTCGTCTTGGCAAAATTAAATTTAAAAAAATCAATTGATCGATGCTTGTAAAGTTACACAAAATTAAAAATTTACATTTATCCTTTTAATTCAAACAAAATTCGAAGATAGTTTTGACTTTTTATTC
The DNA here is from genome assembly GCA_018248135.1 of Battus belus. Taxonomy (NCBI): domain Eukaryota; kingdom Metazoa; phylum Arthropoda; class Insecta; order Lepidoptera; family Papilionidae; genus Battus; species Battus belus. The sequence goes on from DWIC01000539.1 coordinate 2,425, forward strand.
ATATTACTCGCAATTGCTTATTATTTAGACTATTTTATGAAAAAATACTGCGCGTAATAAAAGATTGGTTTTGATAATTTTTTGAAAATGACGTTAAAAATATGAAGTTCACCTCGGTGTCCGATTTTGAACATTGAACATAACAAAAAAAAACCCATTTACAAGTAATAGGACTTAAGGACCTTTAGGACTTAAGGACTACCTACTATCTAGGCCTCATCACTAAACAATTGGTAAATATATTACAGTTATTTAAAAATGTATATAACAGTATAAAACGTTTAAAAAGATTACTACGTTAAAAAGATACAATTATCAGATGCAGCAACTGAACTTAAAGGAAATATTGCAAAAACTAATCAATAATCATTGCCGCAAATTATCTTAAGCCGTCAAGTGCCATAAGAAAATTTTCAATTGTAACTTTATTATTATGTACGTTTTTTGTTTGACTTTATTTGAATCATATGATCAAATTAACTCCTTCAATTGTTTATTATTGTTTAAGGATGAATGAAAAATAAAAAGAAAACTTGAAATAATAAGACTGCTATGTGAAGAACACAACCACATTTATTTTTTTTTTCATGATTTTTATAGGCTTTTTTCACTTACGATTCTATATGTCAGAAGATTGATTTATATAACATTTTTAGTTATTTATTATAGGGATACTGTTATGTACGGAGTCACAATTTATGAACGAAATTTTAATTCTCATAAGAAAATATCTTATGGGAATTAAAATATTACTATTATTTTAATTATATTCCTTGTATGTTCGTTATATTCGTTATTTTTCTTACATGTTCATAATTAGAACGGAAATATATCCATGCATTATAAAATTAACTCGATTAAACTAGCCTTAACAATTATGACTGGAAAAAGTGGTTACCACGGCGTTTGATGTTTAATAAAATGCTACGAAATGTATTATTTGTGTTGCTTCTATATGTAGTCCTTAACTAAGAATTGAAGTAAAATTATTTACAATATAGACCTTGTTTAAAGTTGCTGACATTGCGCAATAAATATTAAGTTAACTTGGTACACTAATAAGTAGATACAAAATGATCATAATTATAATATATATTTTCGTACGGTTCTCAGTATCAAAGTGTCTGAAAATCTTTTATAGCTTAAGCAAGCGGCTCAATGAAAATGTTAATGCTCACAATTGTGTGCTAAGTGATATACAGGCTATAAACGATAACAACAAAGCGTTCGCGACGACGGTGATTTATAACATTTATTAAAAATATACACTTCTTTTACAAATCTTATAAAATAGAATTCTTTGGAGTTTGTACGGTAAAAATGTTGATATGTCACAGATTTAGTGAATTCATCTGGTAGCTGTAAATAAGCATGACGGTATAAATTAGGAGCCATGTCGCCTGCGCCGGCGCATAATACATCGCTCGCCACGGCAGACATTGTACCGCGCGAATTGAAACAGGTTGTTGCTGGCAGGTATCTATACACCGTGATTTATGACCGATTATGTTATACTCTTGCAACTATAATTAAATCGCGAAGCTATTAGGTATGCCCGAAAGATCTGTGACACTGCCCACGGAAACGGCTGCACTGTGATTTACTGAACTCAGCTGTGATATTGCATTGTTTAACGAGAATCTAAACTATCTAGCCGAAACAATAGTATTACACAAACGTTCTTAATTGCAAACTTTAAACTATTTTTTATTATTATTGATATCTGCGCTATCTATTTACAAGTCACCAATTAATCAATTACTAGGTGGACAGATGACAAGCCATCTGTTCTCATATATCTCGTGTGCATCTTGTCAATCATGTCTTTGGATTCACTAATGTGTTACTAGGCAAACCTATTAACACATTATAAAAAAATGTTCTTTTACTTGTGTAATAAATTTGTAATTGGGTGGTAAATGGCTAAAATTACAATGTAATTTAAAAATATAAACATGTGTCGTTTATATATAAATTAAAAGAACATAAATAAAGAAAAAGTCAACCGTTAAGAAACATGTTACCAATGGATGGACATACGACGCCTGGCAACTGAGCTTACTTTTAATGGCACAAAAATTGCAAGCCACTCGTCAACCCGTTGACAATTGTGAGAACCCGATCAATTATCTTTTGCAAATAGTAATTGTCAACAATAAAATACAAGGCGTATTCGACTGTACGGCGACGTTTTCATTATCAATTTGCTGTTAAAATGCAACGTCAATCATTTTACATAGCAATCAACGGGAGTACAGTGGCAGGACGCGCGATAAGCGTTTAATTACCTGCGACGCCTATTTACATAACCGCGAAGATACTGAGGAATATCTCGCAATTAGAGGCGTACACTTTATCCTTTTAAGCGTTTGTTGGATAGCATCTGTATGAGAGATAAAATGTACGCACCAGGAAAATAAGCAATACCATAAACCCACCGTAGTGTAAGCACCCGTTTATTGGTGGAACATTTAGCAACACGCCTTTATACTGTATTTCGTAGACTGTTAATATTATAATTAATAAATACCTAACTCAAGCGATAAAATTTACATGTTAACATTTTACTTGCAAATCAGTAATTTTATACAAATCTCAACAGTATTTGTTGATTTCCATAATTTTATGTTTCTCCTATAATGTCGTTAAAAGATTGTTAATTATTAAAAAAAACATATAAAGTTAGATATTTAAAATTATGATGAATCATTAAGTATTCAATTTAAGAACTCAACAATTTAAGCATGTGACAATTTTCCCCATATTAGAATTCTGTAATAAGACTAACTAGAGAACCATAGAAAATGTATTGCGCCAAATCGGCGCCTTCTAATTGCGGAGGCCGATTATTTATGATCCACTGGAATAACTACGTCGATATCAGGCTTCCGCTAGCAATGTAACTGCCCTAGACGAATTGCTGTTATAAATAAAACTTTAACGGACTCTGAACGAAACACGAAACACGTGTAAGTAGGTAGAACCAGTGGAACGTTTACTAACTTACGCAGTGGAGATCAAATATCAAATATTACAACGATAACAAAACGACTCAAAATTTTGTGAATAATTTAATATTTTTTCTGATAATACAAACATTAAACATCTTTTAGTATCATTACTAAATTCAATTAATTTACAGATGTATATATCAAATCAAGTTTAACATTTTTCAAATAATTAATATATTTTAATTGTAATAATATATTGGATTTATAAACATAACTAAATATTATCCGTTACAAAAAATCTAATAAGAAATATATTAGCGATTGTATTTGGTTGTCCAACTAGAAAGGCGTGAAGTAGATCGCTTACTGGTTGATATTGTGTTTTCTTATTGGAATCGATTAAATTTTTGTTCGATTATAATTTTGTAGTTAATTTACGTCCGGCAGAGTATAACCCGCCCGCCCCGCGCCGCCGCGCTATCTAAATGCAAATCGGATAGGTCCACTGTATGTCCACAATAAATCAGTCTCTCAGCCCGTGCACCGTTACACGACGAACCACAACGAATCCACAAACGCAAATATATGCATACGCAAGAGAAAAATAACATGAAATTTCTTTTATCATAATTATATTAAAAAGTTTCACAGTTAATTAAAAATGTTCTTGTGATTCTTGGTCTTTAAAATATTAGCCCTTATTTTAAGTTCAGATCGTAAATTACTTCTAACAAACATTATGATATCGATGTTAATATCGCAAATATAAATAATTGGCTATATTTCCAAGAACAATTAATCTGGTGTGAACTTGAGATATCGAAGACAAACGAGTCATGTACATTCTAACGGGGTAAATGATAATAAAGTTGAAATGAACGAAAATGCAAATTTGTCTAAGCGACAACTACACTACGAGTGCATTTTCATAATATCAATCAATCCAGTAAAATATTAAAGCAAAAGGTTACAAAAATGAATGTCAACGTCGTGAAAAATTTGTGTTTTTTATTTATGTTTTAATTTTGTTACCGAAAAGGATTTTTAATTAATAATATTTTTATATCTGTAATATTAAGTACGCGTTGAACTATTACATTTAGCACCGGCTAAATAACATGTTATTTAAGTCTAATAAATAAGAATCATATATGGTGTGTGCAAAAAGTATCGCGATTTTGTATATTTTCAAAAATTATTTATTTATTCGTGAATATCTATTTTAGTTTTTAATCTACCTGTGATATTATACACTTATGCCAACGTCTTTTCCAATCTTAAAATTACTTCAAAAAATATTTTTTTTGTGTCTCGTTCAGCTCCTCTTTCGATACCGTCAAATATGGCATAGCGTCATCCTTTCATGGGCCTCTTCAGTTTCGGGAACAAGAAAAAGTATCAGAGGGCCAGATCTGGGAAATACGGTGCCTGCGGTATCATTAGTGTGTTTGGTCAAAAACATGGCCAAAAAGTCGCGTACAAGCAGCGATGTGTGAGCAGGGGCGTTATCGTGGTGGTTTATTTTGAACACTTCTACATATATTGCAGATTAAAAAGTGACTTTAATAAATAAAATCAAAGATCCAAACATTCGCCGTGAAAATATTTGTGTTGTGTATTTAGTCTGAAATATAAAAATTCAATACCACGGATCTGTCAAAATATCCATGTTAAGATGTACTTTTGTAGGCAGCATTAATTAATAATTTTCTATGCTTAATCAATACGATTATTAAAAAAAATTATTATAGATAAAAAGACGTCAAGAGAGGACATTTCCAACTATGTTTAATACACCTTTTGAACTTAGTTTCCTTGCTATAACGATAAACATAATTTAAAGCTTTCGTTAATTGCAAATTGAAACCTTATCGTTAGCGTTTAACGCCTCCATCTTTAAATATTCGCTTCACTTTACGCATAACCGAGAAAAGGTATAAATGCAATTAAGTTTGCATTTTATAGATACTAGTATAATGTAGAGCGTAGGCTAATGGATCTGTACATTTATTTACATCTCAATTCTGACCAATATAAATATTCATCTACCGACAGCATAATCTTTGTGCCATAACGGTGTAACAGATACGCGTTGATATTAAAATGCCTTTATAATAATATTTAAATAACTAAATGTATTACACGCCGATACGCCCTTCAACCTCGATAATAATTTATACTATTATAGATAAAGAAATAATCTCTAGCAGTTAAAAACAAAACTTACTAACAAATGAAGTCTTTACGCCAATAAAAAATAGTTCGCTGCCGTGCGAAGTCGTGTTATCAAAACTTATAATTTGTTTCTAGTGCACTTCACATGCCATGTGAAAAGTTGTTATGGCTAAATAAAATTTTACTGTGTTATTCTATGAAAGGTTAACCTTGTAACCAATAAAATATGTGAAGTTCGCAAAACATTTAGTTTAACTTTGTTTTTATAACATTTATTGTCGGGACTTGTTCGTAAAGCGCTGGTTAGTTGATTTTTGGCAGGAAGTTAAAATTTAAACTTATTTACCCACGTTGCCTTTAGCATGGCACTTTTCAGTTGAATGATGTTGAACGAAAAATAACGATAGATCATTGATATCACGCAGAAAGTAACATTTATACAATGGTTTCGTTAATAAATAAACATGCTCGTATAAAAATTTTCAACTTTGTATCTATACACTTATCGGCACAAATATGCAAATATTTTACGTCGCTTACGGCCTAGTAACCACAGCCATTTTGTGAGAATTTATGGTTATAGCAAAACACAACTTTGGAATTATAAAACGCGTTGGAGTTGTTTTCGTCAAATTTTCGTGATAAATATTTAATTAAGTAATTTTTAATCTTGAATAGGTAATAGGCATTAAGCATAAATAACCAACTCACGAAACAGTTTAGATATAACAGTATAGATATAGAAGGCATATAAAAATTAAAACCAAATATTTTCTTATACAAAACTAGAGAAAAGTACAAAGTTAACATTATACAAATACGAAATTTATTTTATTTTTATTAATTACTTTACATTTTTTCTCAAACAACACAGTTAGAACGAAGAAACAGTTCTCATTGGAAAAATACATTTATAATTTTTATGATAATATTAACTGGAATCTTATCCTTTTAGTTATTACAGAATATTTTCGAGATTTAAAGTAAATCTATGCAATGACTTAAATGGACTACAGTTACGTAAATAAATAAAGCTTAGAGAGCTTAAAATGTATCCAGCTGCAGTAAATTAAATTGATTCATAAAGCTAACAACTGTGCTGTGAGATAATAGGTAGTTTATCTAATCACTTCAACTGAAACAATGGTGTAATTGCTTTTGGAAGCTAACTAAAATTCCATGCGAAATTGCAATATTTTAGGAGCCAGACAAGACCACGTCATCGTCTTAGTTTTCTAGAATCTTATTTAGAAGCATTGAAAAACAATGCTAACTTTTATCAAAGTGGTAGTAATTGTAACGGTAACTAGACTAGCAGTCGACCAAGTACAGTTTAGACCTTCGTAAACTTGGGCATACTTGAGTTAGAATGCTAAAAGCTTCACGAGGGAAGTTCTTCTCGGAGGTCTTACACCTAGACACTCCTTGGAGCGTTTCCCAAACGCCCAAAGATTTTGGTGACCTACCCGACTGGTAAGTTTGTGGAACCGCTCGAGTCAACGCTTCCGAATGAGTACTCATACCCCATCCCCATGCTTAAAATAAATTTTAAGCTAAGCATCTTATAATTTTTGTCTTCCATCCATTTATCCCCCAAAGCAATATTGCAGCAATATTGACCTACCGTCAAAAATAAATGAGCGAACTTGCTTTAAAAACTGATAAGTTTACCTACATAATATACATAAAAAATAAATTACCGCCATTTATTTGGCACAGATATATAGAGTTATATATAAGTTTATCGTGCATATGAAATTTGTCCTGTACAGATTAAGGTGATATATACATGAAAGAAGAAAAAACTGTTTTATATTTATCAAACTGTTACGCCGAAAATATTGATTAGTCACGATGTTCCCTTTATTATACAATTTAAACAATATCTATGCATGCTGGAAATTTGTATCTATGAAATAAGACAGAAAGATAACTTGCAGGTTTGCACTTTATTTTCAATCCCGTGGGAGAACACCACAAATTCGTGTACTTGATGAATTTCGTCAAAATTCTTTGTATAGGCAATTATATGTGTATTTTGCCGGTGTGTCCGTCATTAACTTAAACGTACGATGTTATTTTAAGGACCGTAATGACCGCCCCGGCAAGCCTCCAGTTTTTACGAACTGCTCACGAAAAGCTATGCATTTAAACGCTTGAATTATGAAATTACAGCATAAGTGCAAACAGGATCCCACAGGAGGGAAGGCTCTTAGTAAACTTTATAGCACTTATTAAATCCTTTAACTCACCCTTATTTTACTTTTTAAGTCTTAAATATATTTATTATTCGAAAATACTGTACCTTTATGTGACATTCCGACAAAGGAAGTTTCGTTAATGAGTTCCGATTAAAATATACCACAACATAAACATGTTGATTACAAATGCGTGTAAAAGCATGAAGTAAATCTATTTACAATCATAAAGTGTCTGTGTAAAAAGTTGATCACTATGAAATATGTTTACTAGGCCAGGCGTTATAGGCAGGTCGCATTAGATTTTTTTTTTTTCAATTTAATATTACCTTTATATTGTCAGTAAAATAGCGACCATTAAACCAGTTTTATTATTTTATTACATAAGTATTAATTAGACTAACTTCTGGTCGGTCGCAAGTTCGTCTGACATGAAACATTTTTTTTTAGATACTATTAAAAACTATTACTTAAAAAAATATTTTTAGAACTTATAACGTAATCAATTATATATTTTATATTTCTCTTATCGTCTTTTTTGACAATAAGGAAGATTAGAAACAGGAGTGTTTTGTGTTATCTATTGTTCGGGTTAAATTTGAATGTCTAAAAATGGTACTAAAAGAACGTGTTAGTGTAAGTTCGATTTCGAAATTAAAAAAAAATAGCTTGATTTATTTTCACGAATTTTTTCAAAAACTAAATATGACATAACGGAAAATAATAAACTGAAATAAGGCGGGGATCTGATGACCTGATGATCTGCCTATTGGAAATCTGTGGCCAGTGTTACAGTTACATGATAGTATTGGAATAAAATTTAAAATTGATTTTTCAGTAAAATAATTATTCGAATGATTTAAGAAGAGTAGAAAAAATTGAGTAAATATGAAATACAATTTCAGATTTTAACCATTAAATAGAATGAATTCAGAAAGAATATTTTTTTTCTTCAAATAAATTGATAACAATTAAGACAAATGTGGTCATTGTGGAACGGCCACTGCAATCGGTCCGCATTGCCGCGTAGAATTAGGCGCAACGCGATCTAGCCTTTATCCGAGCTGGGACCGAATCGACGTAGATACCGCTACCGCCGCGTGCCACCAACTTCAGGAATATCGACTCGCTCGCTTATTGCAGCGGTTACAGACGTCTAACCCTTACCGACACAATGAACTACCTCTTTAAGGAAACAGCTAAAATCAAGTTCACATATGTAATCCATGTAATGAAAAATCACACGTCAATTTATTTGCTTTTAAGTGATGATGCGTTATGGGTGTGAATGCATAGATAGCTATACCATATCAAAAAATAACGTAATGATAAAATAGTTATAAAAAGCGTTTGTGATATTCGAATCACTACATTAAAAATAAATTTTCATTTACTATCTGTCCTCGCAAATTTTATACTGCCAGAAAATACTGAAGTGTCGCTTTCCGATAGAAAAAATGTTTTTAAATAGCCTTCAATGATATAAAATAATTTATTAAATAACATAGTTTTAATTATATACATTGAACCGCAAAGGGTTGGTTACCAAAACTTCAACATTTTCTAAAATATTTGGTTCAATGTCATGAAATAAAAACAGCATTAAAGAATATTCAATGCCATATAAAATGATAT
>DWIC01000540.1:0-11377 GCA_018248135.1 Battus belus
CACCATACCTGCCTTACTTGCAGCGATCCATTCTCCTCGGCTTCGCTAACCTTGAGAGTAGAATTTACTAACGCCCGCGCCTCTGTTAACCTTTTTCTAGAGTTGTGAACTGATATCTCGGTTATTACTTGACCCTCGGACACGATTCGTTATTATCTATGCATTATTCGTGTCGTATCAAATAGTATGGCGCCCGAAATTTGAACTCATTTGTGTAAAATAATTTTTTAAAAACACTATCCGTTGTATCTATTCTATATATGAATATCTGTAAGTCTTATTAGAAATCTATCCTTCACAGATAGATATTTCCAACATCTGAAATCACACGCCGGATAGTAAATCCAATGAAATGTATCGATTTAAAAGTTTTGTGCGATATGTAAAGATTTGCATACCTTTTATAATTGTCTAAAAGGGTTAACAAGTAAATTGTTAATTTAGCTGCGAATAAGAAAAACCAAATCATTTAACAACAATAATTATTATTATTAATGAAAAATAAGAACAAGGGGTCCTTGTAGTCTTACAGTAACGTAACTTAAACCGTGTTGTGACTGGGACGTGACATAATTGTATTATAAAAAAAATAAATGAAATTAACTTTTCATAATTACAAGATTTAACAACCGCCTAGTCTGTTATAATCGCGATGTACTTCTTTAATACGATAATAAAGTAATTATTATATTTTACGCTGCGTGCGTTCACGTCACTAAATTGAGATGGAGCTAGGCCGATTGCAATGACCGAGTTGGCAGGGGACCGCCGTTTCTAGATATCTTTCTTAACGAATGCACTTGTAATTAACAACACACCGTTTTCATGTTGCGGATTGACGTACTATTTACTGCCAATGTTATACTCGCTGCATAGAAATGTTGCACGTGTTTAAAATGGCTGTGAAATTTCATTTTCTCTAATAGAGATCGCCGTTTGTTTCACTATCACTTGTTGGCATTGGATTATCTCGATTTCTATATCATTTATTTACTTTTGTAGTAGAATCTTTTCGATTACGTCTATACTCTCGCTTTTATTTTTCGACAAAATTTAAAAATAAAACGGTTTCTTTAAACCTTCACTTCTGTTAAACTGATCACTTAAAAGTATTTTTAAGTATCAAGAACGTTTGTTGACCTTACAATCCGCTCAAATATTTAAATTGAAATAAAATTTACTGAAAGTTAATTTTGTATAAAATTATGATGAAAATATGTACAAAATGTTTTACTAAAACAAAATACTCCGAAGTTAATCAGATTTGTTTACTGGTGTTTTTAACGTTGCATGAATAATTCGACTTTCTTCGATGACTTGCCAATATGGATCTGGGATGCAAAATATTGCTTTGTTTTGCTGGCCATCATCACTTTCACGAGAAGAAAAGGGAAAGTAACGGTGGCGCCCGTTCCCTTGCGGTCAGATAACTCGGTCTATCGGCCGGCACTAATTCCCCTTGTTTATTTCATTTCACGCTAATGGCTGCTCGCTAATACCCGTCGATTTCACTACGTAACTAATAATTTCACACAGTCCGCTTCGTTCTCTTATGTTTACTTCGCCTCGTAAAGGACCAAGTTTTTTATTGCAGTTACGTAAGACGAATCCAACCGCACAGTTCGTTCATATCACCTTACCCAACTATCCGTTGATAATATCAATGGCACGTTTTCTGATTTAATCACCGTATCAATCTCCACTGGAGATACTTTCAGCGGTCGTACTTGTCATGTTTTAATCATTTTATCAGCTTTATCATGTCACGTCAGCTTTGAATTTAAAATTTGATTCGTTTAACAGAAATAGTATTACTTTTATACTTACATTTTAATTTACAAATAGTCCATTAATTTTTATTATTTTGTGAAACTAATGCTTCGAGCTTAATTAAGAACTGGTCTTCATGATACTCTTTTATTAAAAAAATACTTTTGAATAAAATTGAATAAAACTAAAATAGAGCCATGAACGAAATCAACAAATCTTCATCATGTAATTTGTTTACAATAAATTTTATATTAATTTAGATTATTAATGCGAATCAAACGAAGGAAGATATATTGTTTAAATAAATTAACTATTGGCGAGAATAAAAATGTTTATGGAGCTAAAAATACTTACTAAATATTGTCTATTATTGAATAAACTTATACACAAAATCGCAAAAAATTACGTATTATAAAAAAACACAAATGCACTATGCAATTTTTAATTTTTACGTTAACTGAAAGGTAACTGTCAAAATTCTTACGTGGTGTAAGAGTTAAGCGTTCCAAAGCTAGTTCTGCAAAACAAGCATGTTGTCAAAGAGCGGAAACGGCCGCAGAAATATGTTTTTTATATTTTTGATCCTAATAGTCTATGCTGATATTTAGTCTCATTAATATGTGGCAATTATCATCATAATTTGAGCCGTGAGATCTCGACTGCTGGACTTAGGCCTCCCGCCTAGATTTTGAACGGCAGCGGATGGAAGTAGCCTACATCCAGCAATAACGATCTTATATTTTATAAGGTACAGTCACATCCTGAGTGATAACCAACCAGTACCTGTTCAAAAAATTAATAGTTTTAAAAAATAGATCGACTTTGCTTTCATTATTACTGCGGTACCAATATATTCATTGGCTATAGTCGATTGGTGTTAATCGCAATTAACTAAATAAATTATTAACAAAACGCCACGTCACGTCCGTCGCTTGACATATTGTATTGACTAATTGATGTCTAATCGGTTGACGGAGAAAGGTATAATAAAAGTTTGCGTCGAAGACCTTTAGTTAAATTAGAGTTGGGAGAGGACCGTTGCGAGTCGCGGGTAACTAATATTACGTCCACACTGATCCAACGGACAAAGGTCTTTGGCTATATGGTACACACTTGACGTATCCGTATATACACTTTGGATACGACGGCGACAGCGCCGCGTGCATTACATGTTGCGATTGTATAACGCTCCCGTGGAACGTATTTATTCCTCGCGCATACGCACCATTACGGCATATCGTGTCGGCATCATATAAACAATAATTTGACTCATTTTTGATAGTAATACTACTCTTTACTTACAGCTATATTATTGTAGTGTGTTATGCTGAAGGTTTGTGTAGAAATTATGTGAGATAGATTTTAAAAACCGATGAACTGAAAAGATGAACCGAATGAAAATTTCGAAGATGTTCATACGTAAAAACCTAGTAAAAGGATCAATTAAGTTAAGAAAACAGGAAATTCGAAATTCTCATTACTAAATATCTATATACGATCCAAGTAACTCGAATTAAGATAACGGTAATAAATTTAATGAAAGGCAGTACTCTCTTTGTTGTTTAATTGTTCTAACTTTATTTCCTGTTAAGTAAAGATGTACAGCTCGTACCGACGATAAAACTCATGATGGTTACAGCGATGAGTTCATTAATGTGCGGGTCCAAACAAACCGTTCTATGAAGCAGGTATACTGTCGACGTTTTTGTAGTACTTCAAGAGGCGTCTGCAGCCGACCGGTGTGCGTTCTGTGTTTTTTATAATTCTCTCGAAACCGATCTTATCGCGCTCACCATCGCATTATATCTCCGTTTATAGCGGTTAACGCTGCGTAGAAAGTTGAAAAGGATAAGGAGGGGATAAAAATTGCGTTTGCGCAACGTCTATTGCATATGCACTCTGCACTGATGTGCATACGCAAACCTGTTGCGTGCCTTACTACAAATCTTAAGATGTTCATCTATATTTATACGTTATCGTTTGATTATACTATACTTAAAGAGTGATTATTTATAGTTTGATAAATAGGTCATTTGTCAGTAAAAACCTTTAAATCTTGTATACCGGTGTCCAATCACCATGTATAAAGTCAACACTCTGAAATATAAGGTTATAATATTTTTTACAATAGGAATGGGAAAGAAATATGACTTCTAGCAGGACACAGTTTGCAGGGAAAGATGATAAGCAATAATTAACTTTATTATATAAGATTCGAAATTTTGTAAAACCTTTTTCTTACTATATCATCATTTCTTTATTATTTATTATTTCTCAAATCATTGATTTTTGTAAAGGGTGTGTCATACCTTAATTAATAGCAAATGAGTAATGCATTCACTGCTTTAAAGCTTACCAATGGAAATTACGCGACTTGTTTAGATTTGTATTGAAGATTTGTAAGCAAAACTTGAAGTCTGGTTTATTCAACATTCTCTTGCTTTGTATAGACGTGGATGTCTTTGAAAGTTTTTCGAACTGGTTAGATTAAGGAATAAATTACATAAATTAAAAATATAACTCGTTATTGTCTTTCCTATATACTATCGTACTATCTACAATATATCTAATATACTATCTTACATTTGATCAGTTTTACAAATTGGCGCAACCTAAAATTTGTGAATACGTAATGTTGTGAAATTAAACAGCTTCATTATGAATAGGCTTTGGTAAGTATTTGGTGATAAAGATTTATCTCGTGTTGCTATTTCAATCAGTGTTGATTCGCGTTAGGGACGCTCTTCGTCGTTATGCAGCGCATAAACCATCTCTGATAAGAGTATTGCCTGCCAGCAAATCTGAACAAAATCGACACCCAATCGTAGTTGCTTACATCAATGTATGAGTAAAAATGAAACTATTACACATGATCAATAGTTGGGTTGGAAGCTTTTTGGTAGATGGTACGTACCTTCACATTTTGAACGAACCTCACAAACGACGTCGCGTTGATTGGTGCCGTGAAATAATATTGGAATTCTGTGTAGTACTACTATACTCAAGTACTGTGTACACCATAGGACATTATCGTCGTTGATAATAATTAGATATATTGTTATGATCCTGAAACCAAGAAACAATCTTCTCAGAGAGTGTTTCATGTCTCCGTTTAAATTTCCGTTGACCTGGTTGTTACATTAATTTTTATTTTCAATATCAGCAAAAAAACTTCCTATCTAAAAATTTAGATTAAAATTTAAAGCGACGGTTACCTAAAAGTACATGAAACTGTCAATTACGCAAAGTTACTTGGTTAGAGTTACAACTTAATTTAAAGCGAAATATGGGTATTTGAATTAGTCCTAGCATATTTCGATAACTGGCGCCCGACAGCTCGCCGTTTAACAAGGGATCACATCTTGCATATTGATTGACGCTTTACCACTACATGCTGCTATGGCGCCACCCTACAAAGTCGCCCCATTCACGCAAGGACGCCGGGAACAGGGACGCGGGACGCGCGCATACTCAGTGTTTACGCGACCTCTGCGTGCGGTGGACGTTTCGTACCCCTCAACGACGCTCAAAACCGCGAAAGTGACCACAGCACCGCACCTGCGGACTCCCACCGGCACCGACAGACAGGCAACAACCTGGAGGACAGGCTGAGATACCATTTGTGAGTAACGCACTATCGAGCGGGATGACCTGCCACACGAAACTAGGTCAAGCTTCCGCGTCCTCGAACTCCCAAAGCTTTTTATTTATGAATGGCGTACGTGTCCACACTAATACTGTCATTGTACTGTCATCAAGTGATACAACGTGCTCACAGTCAAGCTCTGTACAGCTTTTTTTTGTGTAGCAAAAGGATTGAAAAAGCAGTACTATTGTTTATCTATGGGGATACGGTACCTTGTATAACTATTAACTGACTAAATATTCATCAAAAAAAACTTAAAAAGTGTACAAATGTCATATTTCCATGAGAAATAGCGGAGGTAATTTCCCAATCCCCATTAGACAGACACCCACCCGAAAGGGATCAACGGCCTCAGATATCAATATATCTATTTAAAGACAGAACCGTGTACTACCCTCTGTATATACCCTTTTTTAAATAATACACCATATCAAACCAAGTATAAATAAACAAATTTGCACGCATTCGTCGAGCAAAGCAGTTTACGAAGAAGCCAGGAAATCGCTTGCGACTTCCACTTTGCATTGTGTTAAAGTCGGAAGCATTAGTCTCAGTATCCGTCGATTACGCTCCGATAATCCCGATCTAATCTTAGTCGTGTTTGATTCCAACTCGGAGAAAGTCCGTTAGCGACTCGGTGCGTTGTAGTCCGTAAGCGACTCGGAACCTGAAATGACCATTTTAATTTATGGAAAGCACATTGTGTCACAATTACATAATCTACCAATTGTTGCTGCATGCTAATCTTTATTTCTTCGTATTCCGAGACGCGCCACGCAACCTCGTTCTCTGTGCACATAGACGTCGGTTCTGTATACAGACGTGCTATTACGAAAATCGGTCAGATATTTAACTCATTCCAAAAAATTTGCACCGCAAAACGAAACGTTTGCTTTCCTTGTTGTATACAAAGAATAGTAATACGGATATTGTAACACTGAATGACATCAAGGAGCCTAGAATAAATTTGCCTAATGGATCTACACTTTCATGTAATAGTAATTACGGATAACTCTCTCGCATTGCATATTTATTTTGCGTTTATTGAATAAATTGACAACGCTTTTGTTTTTACGTTACTTCACTAATTAAATATATATATTTACAGAATCAAGACTACAATCAATACAAACATAGGTGTAAGAATTTTCCTTTGTTTGTCATCGTGTTATCTATTAGGACAAATTTTTCCGTGCACACTTCCTGTCGGTTTTAGGTGTTATGAAATGCTATAAAATATTTGGTTTTCAAAGCTAAAGCTCTAAAGTGTTCGGTTTGATTTTCCAAGAACTCTCCAATGTTATTTCTGGTACCATTCGTGTATAATTAGTTTCGTCGATTTCCTGCCTACGACATTGTAACGATAATTGCACATACTTCGTATACGCCCTTGAATAGATATGAGTTCGGAAGCGTAAGAGCGTCCCATTTAGCTCTACTCTCATACACTCGAACAATACTCGCGTGACCCTATTTCGTACGGTAACCCCTCTCCTCCTCTGATGCGCTGTAATCGACCTACATTTCGTTCCGATGCTAATTAACCAATTGTTTCGTTCAACTTTCCGAAACTGTTGTTCGCACTCGAACGTGTTTATTTTGGTAGCGATTCGCGGTTTTTTTCTTGTACGATATCCACGCGGGAGTAAGAGATCTCGTCTAAATATAACCACGAAATTTATTGTGTCTGTCATACACTACCTTGCGCTCTCATCGCGCGCTTATAAAAAGAGGCGAGGTCAAAGCGTTGGACGGTAGCGGACAGTGCGGTGCCCGCTTGCGTGTTGTAAAGACGCCCGTATCGATATCGACAGTCACACAACAATCACGTGCGCAAGACACGTTGCTCTTAAATGCAACGCTCTCTTCAATGCGTCTTGGCACAGCGGCCTGACTTGGCGGGCCTGTTAAAGAGTTCCGCTTCACTGTGTTAGCGGTGTGCGGTGGGTAAAGGTCGCGTCCGCATGGTGCAAAAGCTAATGGCAGACTTAAAGGTGCTCATCGGTAAACGAGCGCCGATGGGCGGCCCACCGCCGGCCCCTCCGCCCACACAACACCAGTATTCGAGGCGGGATCTCAAAACAAACCTTCACAGGCACATGAGCATAGTTCTTGACAGGTTAGTGATTAAACGACTGTTTAGTTTCGACAGTACTAACAAAGAATATATGACCCAAAATAGTTCCAATGTAATCAAAGTAATATTTTTTTATTTGTGTTGTGTACCCAAAATTTTTTTTTTTTGTATGCGATACCTAAAACAATTCCTCGAATAAACCGATTGGTATTCCTTTGTGTATTCTCTCGCTAATTTTAGATTACTGAAGAGTGTTAGCAGCGCAGTCTCAAATTGAAGAGATAGGTTTAAGAAATTAAATTGAAAGATTCGTTTATATTTTGAAATCATATTATTATTTAAACGCGTCAAGGTATTAAGAAATCGTAGAGGTATCACAGTTAATTACTAAGTGTTTATCTAAATTAATTGTTTGTAGTAACAGACAAAGAGAAATCCGGAGAATAATATACATAAAGACAATTTCAGCCAACACAGAATAAAAAAACATATTATTTTATCTGTATGAAAAGCCTGTGATAATTAGATAACAATGAAAATTAAACTAACCAAATATTGAATATTAGAACTTTAAAAGCAACTATATTAAAAGTTGTAATTAAGGTAATATAATGCATAGACTCTAATTTAACCTTTTAATTAAACCATACCGGGGATTTGTCTTGAGGCTTTGTGATCAATTCGACTATTTCTAATATTCTTCCCTCATCATCAAGATCATTTCAGACACGGGGGACCTTCACTGCTACTCACAGCTGCTACAGAGTCTGTTGTCAACTGTTTGTTGCGCTGTGTGGGCTGGCCCAATACCACTTCAACTTTCCAATCCATTGGGCTATGACAGTTTATTCGTAAGTGTACGAATATAAAGATTACTGCTTCTTACTTCTTCCGCGCAAAATAATTACAACCATAGCCCTCTTCTTGGCCCAGAACGGCTGTGAGCTCGCTAATAAAGTTCAGTGACAGAGACCACGTGCTGCATCTTATATTCGTGCTTACAGAATACCTTATCTATTCCAGACATACATTTTTAACACATATTTTTGTTAGTCAAGGGAACTTAAGTTCATTCATTCACTAGCTAAATACTCGGAGCAGCAGCCAACTTGATCGTCTAATTATATACGTGTTTACACCGCGGTCGGTTTGTCGGAAGTGTTTCGGGGCGTGTCAGAGGGTGACGGAGTTGACGTGAAGCCAGCATATCACGTTATTTGCGGTGAGCGATGGCAGTCTGCCTTCCGCTTTTGGCATATGAAATGGTATTACCCGTTGCTATGGCTTTTAATTGACCAGGGCAAATGATCGATTTGTCCATACATTTATATAGCGCGTCTTCTGTTTTTTTAAGTATTATTAATGTAACATTTATCAAACATTTAATGAAAACCCTGTACAAAGAGCGTGTGCAGAAAGAAGGAAAAATGTAACGAGTGAAGGTTTCTGCACGATGTTTTGTTATCTTTACTCCGTTAAAGTTAAATAATGCAATTTTATTTTTCAAGTTTATTTACAACCTGTGAACACACGACGATCGTGGTTCGTTTTTAATTTGCAAATACCCTAATAGTCGGTACTTGGCAATTGCAATAATTAGGTGTAAAGCTTATAGCAGCAAGCCATAATTTTAATGGGATGTCATCATGCAATCGCTTGTAAAATCTTCTGGATTATTTCCAGAGGAATTTGTGAACGCTATCGAACTATGAGCATCACGTGGCTTTCGTTGCGGGCCGACACCGCAAGTCACACGATGCCTTACGCCGACTCACCGCAAACATCGATATGGTCGGCAGTGTTCGGATTACGACGCGCGGCGGGGTGGCCGGTGGTGAGGGCAGTCGCTCGCGCCGAGCCGCCCGCGCACGGCCGCCGCTCCCCGTCGCTCCCCGTAGCCGCCCTGAAGCCGTGCTGCGTCCACGTTCTAGGTCAACACACTTATTCGCGTGTACTTGTTATCGCGCTCCCATTATCACGTTAAGCCTATTTCGTTCGTGTATCGATCGATTTCACGGTCGGACGAAACGCAGTCTTGACTTTTACGAGTCGCGTGCACGACCGGCAACGCGTGTGTCGCTCGTCGGATGACATCAGTTAGAGTCGCTCAGCCCGTTGGGAACAATAAATGCTCAGTGCCCGCGTCGTGGCCGGCTCGGACGCACGAGGACCTTCATGGAGGACGGACGGTGCGCGACATGCGAGGCCCTGGGCCGTCGGAGCCTATCTAGCAAGCTGCTACAGGTGGCGACGGCGCAGGCGCACATGAGAACGTGCTCGCATGCCTCGTCCCCTCCCGAACAAGTACACAGCTCCGATCTCGCAGCACGCGCCCTCGCTGCAAAAAGACGAAAGTCGATTGCAGGTTTTAAGCTCAACTTACCTCAAGACACGGCTCCAAAGTCAACAACTGTCGACGCGCCCAGATCGACTTTCGCACGCAGAAACACATGGTGCTCGTAAGTTCTGTTTAATAATATTCATTCTAGGTGTGATTTCTCCTTCCTTGGAAAATGAAATCCATGTAAATAACATAAATCTTATTCGTATAACATTATCGTTGATTATCGTACTTCGAGTGCGTGTTATCTAGCATTGCTATCGGCATGTGACTCGGAACTGATACCAGCAAGATCACTGATATCCTATCACTTATTTTATTTGGAAACATTGCTTTAAATTAGGTATTATTAATTAAAAATTGTTGTCATGGCAATGTGGTCTTTTTGGTTTTTTATTTTCATTTAATAACATTTATATCTATGTTACAATTTACAAATTTAAACAAATACATGAACTATAAATCACATTAGCTTATATTTTATGTGTTTGTTAATTTATACAGAATAAATCAACGTATCATTTTATTTTCTTAGTAAGCTAAAAGCGTGTTTAGTTAAAAGCGACTTATTTTGCTTAATTGCTTAATCTTTATTAGTTCCGTTTTCAATTTTTTGCTATTTATTGACTGGGCATTTGGCATCTGTCGTTTCGAGCACACAATGTCACAGGGTCTATTCATATGACTTACGCGATATTTTTATGAGTTATAAAACATAATATAATATACCGACTATAAAAATAAAAAAAAAAATCCTAGTCCACCATTTTCTTTTTAATTTTAATCTAAAGTTAAAAATATAATATTAAATACATCTAAATTACTTGGTTTGTGTTTCTGGTCGGCTATTATCACTACAGCATTCCGGGCCAGTTGTAGCTGCATGTTAACTACTACAAATAATCGACGATTCAAAGGTGCACGTAAATGTCTACTTGTGTGAAAATATGTATAATTTAAGTTTAAATGTTATAACTTTTAAATACTACTTAAAAAAATATGGAACGCGATCACGTTACTAATCTAGAACCACTTAATCTGTATTGCATTGCAGTCGTACGATCTGAAACTAACGGAAATTTCAATTTATTCAACTTACATCTCATTGAGGCAATGAATGTAGCCAGGAACTTGTCACTTGAGACGGCTCCACGGCTCCTTTGGATTTTTGAACGCAATGAAAGCTCTCAGTGTGCTTCTCATATGCTAGAAATTAATTAAAAGGAAGCCGTCATTGCTTGCGCAGGAACAAATAGTGGATATCTACAACATTGTTATCGCCATGTATTATTTGATATTTTGTACATTAAAACGAAAAACCGTATGTATGTACAAATAGCATGATGAATTTTGTAAACGCTGGCAATTCGTTTGATCATTTAATAAGAAAGAAAACTTTCGTAAACAATGCGAAGATGCGTTATCAAAATATCAATACAAATTAGCGTACTAGGTGAAGAACGCAGCCCGTGCGGAGTTGCCAGACCTTCCATCGGGCGCGTCCTTAGGTGGCGGATAAAGGCAAGCCACCCAGATATGGGTG
>DWIC01000541.1:0-11374 GCA_018248135.1 Battus belus
CACTTTTTGTCAGGTTAGTCTATCCTGGCTTTTCATAGTTGATTGGGAGAAGTTTTAGTTGGCTATAAGTTTTACGGACGGTTGCCACATGACGCCAATGTCACCATTACCCATTTTATTATTACATCTTTTATCTATATATTCTTGCCAATATAAATGATAAGGAAATCAATATTTGTAAATACAAGTGAGCTCTATGTTATCAGAAGAATCTAATTCCTGAATAACTTCAACACACGAGTATACTATGTATAGCAAGTATAATTTCTTTTCCTGCGACAATCCTGTTTTTTAAAGATATCACCAACGATAAGTGTGAGGAAGTACTAAGAAGAGGTACCAAAAGACTGAAACATAAGTTAATAACGTGAAATCCAAAATTTAGTCGTTCTTACGATTCAAGACTGCTTTGTTTATTTTTTTTTACTAAGTGTTTTTTGAAAGGTTCCGTCTAGACAGGAACTTTTCGGCAATAATTCTGTCGCCGAAACAGTAAAGTATATATATTACTTTGTTCCCGTTTTATAGGACGTAACAATAAATTATAAATGGTATATTGAGAAAGATTTGTTTTGTTGATTAATATCTTTGGTTCCACCATCTTCCGTTAAGAAGACTAGTCTTAATTAACATATATTAACAAAAATCAGTCAGCGGTTTTTAGGAATTATATTTATTTTATTTATTTATTTAAAAACTTCTTATACAACGTAGCTATAACGGCGAACTTAATTGCGATAAATATAAAAAGTCCAAAAAAAGAGTGGAGTTACCCTTATGTAAATATGTTAATGGTATATAATAGCTATAATTATATATAAATATACTATAATACATTTATTTAAATATCTACGTTTCATTTACATAAATATCGTCAAATCCAAATAACGTGATAATTCCTACAGTCAAGTAACTAATTTACTGTAAGTTAGAAAAAAATAAGTCTCTCTCGTCTGTCCTTAGGCCTTGACGGCGTCACAACCCTATGAAATACATAAAATTAGAGAGAAATATCTAGGTATGGACAAACAGCGTTCGTCCATAACAAAAAAAACTAAAGGGGATTTCACAAACTCTGAGCTCAAGGTGGCCGAACGGTAAGAGCGCTTAACCTAATCCTTTGTACAGAAACTAAGAAGGATGACTCGGGGCTTTTTGTTAGAACCATTGTTTTGTTCACATCATGGGATCAGGCGTTTTTCGAACTTTCTGGGTCTTTTACACGATAGCGTTACAATACAAAAACTTCTAGATAGAACCTCGATTTGCACTCGGGCTCTTTTATATTGAATTGGGTCGATCGTTGCTTAAATGTTAAATTATTATTTTAAGGATTAAATAATGTGTATAATTGTCGTTTAAATATACAAATTTATTATAATAAAATTACTATATTTGGTCACTAACGTCATAACAATTATTTCAACAATAGGACGTACTGCTGGACGGAGCAAGCGGCCTACTTTTAGCGTTTACCAACGGTCACCTTTCCGCATCCTGTCCGCATCCTGTCCTGTGCTATGCTGTGCTAACCGATTCGTAGTGTCAACTTCAAAACTCTATAGTCCCAGATGCCGCCTGTTGTATGCGTTACGTGATCTGCCCACTGCCACTTGAACTCGCTTAGCCGTAGTCTATTGAAATAACTAAATTGGAGCATTCTAATTTATTTAGATCAAAACTAAAACTTCATACATGCTTTTTCAAACATGCTGCTTCAGCAAACAAGGATCTAATTTCTTTGTTTACCCAATAACACTATTAATTGATTACTTTTTTAGAATCGTTTATAGTGATCACTTGTGTACGTCATGAGAATATCAGAAGAAACTAATCGATCGAAATGGGAATTGTAATAATTTAATTGCTGAAGTTATAATGCCGTCCTTGAATTTAAAACTACAAGGGTACTAAACGGGCCCTGATGTGCGAAAAAATTACTGCAGTGACTTTTTTTTCTGTACTGTTTTTTCTCTGTATTCACGAAAGCATCCAACATTAAAACATAAAAGTTAGTAAGTTACATATATATGTATGTACATGATATCAAGTCCAAACTAACTCGGCAGTAAAGTAATATCCTGGCTTAGTATACCGAAGTTATCAAGAAGATATATATCAATTTACTTATTCATGTAACAGCTTTTAATATATAAGTTTGGTCTTTCGTACTTGGTGTAGTATTTTTCTTCTTTAATATTAAAATTGAAAGTTATATTTTAACCTAAATTTTGTGGAGTAATATAAATAATATTACAGTATTATTGAATAAAAAGTTCCAATTTACAATAAATTTAAGTATAATCCGGCAAGATTTGGATGTAAATTTATTCTTTATTTTGACGATTAATTTGTAACTATTTAAAATTGTTCGAATTTTCAATTTTTCTGTACAATAGTGCAGTGAACTGAATACTGGCTTGTTTACTATAAAAATACTAATGTATTGGTTCATGTCAAGATAGGGATCGAATTAAAAATCCACTTGTTTCTCCAAAGATCTATAATTTTACGACGTCGATTTGACTCATAGGAACAGACAAGTATACACGTACAGTATCGCGTACAATTTCGAACCGTTGCGATCACTCAACTATAAATCCGTGGACACTCAAAGTGTTCCCGCCGTCACTTCACTTCACTTCGGCACCCGGTATCGTGCATCATGTTTCGTTGTAGTTTTGTAACGCTGCCAAACGAAAAACTCCCCATCTCAGAGAGTTTTCCGGTTGTTGTCGACGTTGTAAGCGCCGTGAGGCTGTTACAGCTTCGGTGCTCAATGAACTACACATTAATGTTCTTGCTACTACTATTTTTGTGTTCTGACGTCTCTCTTGCTCTACTTGGGTATTATGTAGCGCGTCTTGGTAGTACATGGTTCCGCCGGGTGTTATGGTATAGGGTGACGGTGTCTTCTACCGGATATTTTGAAGGGTTCTCCTTCGTTTTCTTTCTTGCGAATCTTCTTTTAGTTGGCCTTCTTGCTTGGGCATCTCCAGTCCGTATCTGTTTATGAATAATTTTGGTGTGTAACTTTCGGTTGGCATAGCTTACGCTTTGTTCTATTTGATTTGGGTGGTGTACACAGTTTTTCTAATATCTTTTCAACACCTCTTCGAAATACTCTGTTATGGTCGAGAGGTTCAGATCGTTTTGTATGTTGATGATCCTCTAGTACTACACTGCTCCGGTTCCTTTTGGGCAATTACTTGCAAGCAATTTAGTTTGTTCATATAGGTAAAGTTGACGCTCGAATAAGACATTATTCGCATTATGTAAGACGTACAGTAGTAGCTTGTCTCACCGCGTGTTTTCTAGCCGAATACACGAGTTGAAGAGATATTCCTAGTACATTGCATTCACTTCATTGCATGCATTTGTTCAGGTCATTGCAATAAATAATAAAACGGCAATAATAATAATATTAACAAATAGTTTAGGACTGTAAATCGAACCTAGGACCTACAAACGTAAGTCAAGGCTCTTAGCAGCTAACTTGCCATTTTTATGCGATAAGTAAACAGAAGTAGAAAGACCAATAAGAAAAAATAATAAAGGAGCCGTAACAATGCAAAATATACGCAAATGATTTGCGTATTATATTGATTTTATATAAACATTGACCATTTAGTAGATAGGTCGAAATAGAGATACCAAGTCTTCTATCATATTCCGTACTAAGCTAGTACTTTTGCTATTTTTTAAATATTTTTTTTAGTTACATTTTAATTGTACTTGAAGCATGCGATATTATATTTCTGTGACATAAAAGTAAGGTTACTATGCCAGCTGTTTGACAATAGATATGACAATTTGAAACAACGAATACACGTACATATACTTAGTACAGTATTGTGTGGTTAAACGCAAAACAATTTTGCAATGTAATATTTCAGGTAACGAAGTATCGCCGTAATGAAATTGCATCGTTTATGTCTGCTTTTATTAATCCGAGCCCAGAGCAAATATCAGTGGAGGGTTATGGTTTATTGCACGCTCGGATATTAAAATTAAGATGTTATAACTTGTAGCGTTCCCCTTCGACAGATTGCATAAATAAATATAAAATGTATATAATAGCGCAAAAAGTATAGAGATTAAAATTTTTTTTTATCGTGACTCAAAATAATGTGTATAAAAGTTTAGTTAAGTTTTAATCATAATAATAAGTTCATTTAAGCCTGAATGATAAGAAAAGATCACAGTGATATAAATGTATCTTTATCAAGTTGATTTGAACCGAAAGACACAGGCATCGCTCATAGATTTCGGTAGGAAGTGGCCTGCAATCTTGAGGTTTCCGACAACTTTAACGTGCGTCATTTTGGATTTTGCGGGCCCTTGGTCTCCACAGAATCTTAAAATAAAATCCTATTCTGTGTGCAACTGTTACTGATACGGCTAGTTTCGTTTGCCTTTATCCTGAATTCGATCTCGTAGAGTAATTTCGAGCATAGCCCTCTTCATTGCTCGTTAAGCGACTGTGAGCATACCTGGCCAGAAATGTACCGCGTTTATTGTTATACATTTCTGCTTTTTAATCTGTATAAATTGTATTTTAAATAGATATTATAATACAAGAAAGTTTTACAAATATTACTAAACGAAGATGGTATTTTGCATATCGTAATCGTAGCCTTCCGAGAAAATGGAATGTTCAAGTTTTTGAGAATTAAAATCATTCTTAGATAAATCTATGTAAACTCAAAAAAAATTATTAAGAAAATCTGTGCTAAAAGGTAGATTGCTCTATTTCTTTATTTTTTGATAAACGTGGGAGAATAAATTGTTCTATTTTTAAGATAAAAATAGTAAAAACAAATATTATCTCAGAATTATTTAGTCGGTTGGCGTTACGAAGTAAAGTAACCTCAACTTGAAATAATGTCATGTAATAAAATAATTTTTACTTCGTCTTGACTTTTGATTAAGATACTCATTTGCAATTTTCTCTTATGGGCATAACAATTTCAAATTTGAATACAGTACGTTTTGGTGGCACATATTCGCAAAAAGTTCACACCTAAGCAAAGTTCACAGCTAAGCAAACCTACCAGTAACGAGTTGCTATGATAAAACGTTTCGAATACAGAATGACTAGTTACAGGCGTAAGAATTGAAGCGCTTTTTGGATACAAATCATCTATTTGTTTTCCTACAATTGCCTCGTATAATTTTGCGTTTAATTATAAAAGAAAGGCCATGTGAATTTTACTCCTACGCACCGGTTCGTAAATTTGGTTACGCTAATAAAATAAAATCGGTAAAGCCTTGTCACGGGACTGTTTTTCTTTATATTTTCCGCGGTGTTTTCGCGGAAAATTATAACGCTACCTTCTTGACCCTTGTTACTCAATAATCTTCTTTGTCTCGTTGAATATCAAAACGGATAAAGCTTTTCCTGTTTTGCTGCTTCGACTTTCTTTAATTAACGTCGATTTATTATATTCTTATTACTTTCTTGTTAGTTATTATCTTCTAATTAGTCATATACAAGTGAACACAAATAATAACTACATAAATTTTATGTATGACATAAAAAATATAAATAGCGACAATTTAGAAATCAAAAGGCCGGCAAGCTGCCACATATGAAAGTAAATTTGATTGAATGTGAACATAGCCCATAGATTTCCAATAGCATCGGCTGAGAGTAGCATTTAGCGTGTTACATAATACATTGTTGTAATATTTCCTTACGCGCATCAAGTAGATGTTCTGTCAACAATTTATTGATGCCATATGAA
The DNA here is from genome assembly GCA_018248135.1 of Battus belus. NCBI lineage: Eukaryota > Metazoa > Arthropoda > Insecta > Lepidoptera > Papilionidae > Battus > Battus belus. The sequence goes on from DWIC01000541.1 coordinate 5,748, forward strand.
CATGCAAAGGGGTTATGTTATGGATTTTTTCACCGACTCGAATTAAAATTTTAGTTTGGTTAGGAACCACCTCATCCAATACAGATTAATTTATGTCATTAAGGTTTTTAATCGTATAAATAAGTTTTGTTTTGTTGAATTGTGTTTTTTTACCATTCAAAAAACTTTTGTATGCTCACGGTTACTACTCTGTAAATGATTTAATAAAATATGAACTTGTTCGCCCCCGGATTATTTCAATGTTAATCAATTATGTTATTTTATATTCATTTTGGTTTTACTCATTTTAATTTGTACAAATTGTAAGTTGTATAAAGAATTATTTAATAAAATTTTCCATTCTTAGTTTATAAGCAAAACGGATTTTCATTATTGTATGACATGCCTCAGGCTCATGCAGGCGTCCGACGACCCTGCGACTTTCTACAAGGTGACTGTCATGCCTTAAAAATTATCTTAACATCTTTTGAACGATATTGAATACATATAATGAAATTATGTATGTATTATAAAAAGGTATAGTAAAATTTGAGAACATGTCCGAGGAATCGAGACGTTTTGCATTTTAAAGAATACCACCCGTATTAATAATCCGTATTAATATCAACTAATCCTCAGTACTTGTCCTGATTATTGAGACGAGTGTACGCGGTGTTTAATTAATTAGTAATTTTATAAGGAAGTGACATTTAAAATTAAATGTTTATTATCACAGATTTTCAAGTGTAGTTGTACTTTTTGTCTTTTAATTATATTGTTTTGATTCATTATACCGTAGTACTTGCAAGTCCTGTTAGTGATACTTCATTGGTCAAACACCTGTGTTATCATCATCAAGCAATGATATATAAAATAACCGTCCTTTAGTTTGAAAGGCGTAAGTTGATGAAATTTTAATCCGATATCAGCTAGTAAACGAGCAGAAGTTTCACAGTTTTTGGTGCTCTCGGAAAGGAATAGCAAAGGTATTATCTGAGTCCTTGCACTCAGTTCTCACAATAATGCCCGAGCCAAGGTGCCTGAAGGAGCCCTTCAATTTATAGTTCAACTTAAGTTCTGTGCCGCCTCAAATTGAAACGCTTTCCGAAGCAGTAGTAGTGATATTAGCCAGGCAATAGCAACCGGCCAAGCCGAGGTTCGGCCATTACAGGCGCACCCTGTGTCGGAATACTAAACGGGTACTATTCGATGAATAACAGCCTAAGCCGAAGTTCACTTGTGGGGGCCCATGACCCTAGTCACTCCATGGAGCGACTGAAGCGATCTAAACGCTCGGCGGCCTTCCAATCGGGCAAAATAGTATATAGCGTATATAGCGGCCCGTGCCGAGGTTCCATCGGGTGCCCTCGAGCTTTACTACCTTAAAAGAAGTCTAAAGCTGGGCGCACGCTGCTCCCTGTCACCTCGAACCCGCGGAATCTTCAAATGCCACTTGGGCAACAGAGAGAGTTCGATCCAAAGAAAAGGCTCATAGCAATAAGTGCTCAAACGGCAACAGTTACAGTTTTTCTGTTTAGAGCAATTCACTCGTCGTCGAATAAAACTCATTTTTGGCTTTTAATGGCATTTCAAGCCTAGTCAATGGTGTAGTTCTGTAGCTAAAAATATATTTATTAGTTTAACCGCCGAAATTTGGTAAAACTATTCCAAGGAAAGATTTAACAATCTATTAAATAGTTTACGATCCCTCTTTTACAACTTCGCTGACATCCGGTAATTGGAGACGGGGAACTAGTCCCAGATCACTAATAGCGTCACAATGATGCGGTACGACGCCAAGTCTTTATTGATCTCGAAAATAGTTTTATGGTTGAATGAGATACACAAATACAACTGTGATTCTTGTAACATTTCATGTTTATATCTTTATGATTAAAAATTTTTTTAATGAAATGTAAATTATTCATTATTTCGTCACTAGTTATTTAGAATTAGGTTTTGCCGACTTGTCTGTTGCATATAAAATATCATATAAGTTGCATGTTACTTCGTAAGGGTACTTAGGATGATAGATGTTAGGGGATTTACCTGTCAATAAGACAGATCCTGCCGCGAAATTTGAGTCAAATTTGAAAACTGGCCAAATTTCAAACAGATTTGACTCACCTTCCATAATTTCACACCGACGTGTCAGCTAATACTATTTATTTCTTTTTCAGCGTTCGAAATACAACGGGCAAAGGTGCATTAAACTGTGAAAAACATCAGACGAATTCAAGATGGCCGTGCGTGCGAATCGACTCTCGCGTCAACGCGTCCACAGCCATCTGTCGGCGACAATCGACAATCGCTTCCGCGATTTGCGCCGTTCAAAATACTCATTCGTGAATTGACTGCCGCGTAGTGATGTGATGCTAGTTAGTGTTAAGTGTGGTGTTGTGTAGTGGTAACTGTGGATAATGTCGGAGGAGCGGTCGCGGCGGCTGTCGCAGATATTCGACCCGCTGTCCCGCTTCACGGACATCAGCGGGGCGAGCCACTCGGCCAGCACTCCGAGCAGTCCGCGCCTGCTGCCGAGGCGGTCTAGGGAACCGCCACCTCCGCCACCTAGGTAATGCTCGTAATATAATGTACTAATCTTCATTATAAATGTACCTGATCGATGCAGCTTCCAACTGGTACTATTGGAAATCCTGTGTCCCGGATTGAACTTCCTATGACTGAATGATCAAGTTGTGGCAATACCACGAGTAATGATTGCTTCATGTTAAAAAAAAGTATTCTTAAGTTATTCGTCTGATGTATTATACGTTATTATGAAGCGTTCACTGATCTATTCTCAAAGGATAGAAGAACTTCATCTACATTTTTTTGGTGACGAGGAAATCCTTCAAAGGATTCCTTATTGCGATTTGGATAAAGAATGAGTTATGCTAGTTCTTCTACCGGCCAAAACCCTACGATTTTTTTATCAAATTTACCGAAACTCTTAGTTCACTTTTAACAGGCGCAGGATTCTCGCTTTGGACAAAGTTTGAGCTATTCACCTTGTCAACAAAATGTCATAAAATGGAAATGTAATGGTAATATAATTTAATCTCTGGGTTAGAAAAACAATGTATTAAGCCTATAAATGTCTAGCATGTAATTGTAACATGTTTAATATTAATAGCGTTACCGGTAAAGGCGACTATTAAATTACTTTTTAGTTCTATATACTATAAGTGTTGATTGTCCGAAATCTAATCAGGAATGTTAGGATACGTAGACAAAGCAAAGTAACAATAGTAGAGATATAATTTCCTATCCGATGACTCCTGGGCGCAAGCGCAGGAACGCACGTTAAAGTTGAAACACAAAAGATTGCATTTAGGACGTCAGATGACTCTATATGCAGGACGCTTCCAACTGCTGCTATTGTTAAAGTCTATCTAGAGCCAGAGGACGTCTTACTGATGATTCTGAACGATGAAGACGATCCAGTGTCTCTAACATTTAAGCTGCATTGTAGATAGCCTAGATCTACGAACAAGCAAGATATGAGTAGTTTTAATATTAAATCGACGAGAGCAGACCATCAAGGATAACATTCTTATAGTTCGTTTAATTAAGTATTATTATTAATGCATTTTCTCTTTAATTAATCACTGTTGTAGAAACAGGACCACCTATAAATACAATTATTAACATGTACTAATATTTAATTGTTAACAAAAACTATTGTAGGCTTTTAAAACAATCACATCTATCATTTAAGACACTCTTTAGCACTAAAACAAACGATATTGTTGAAATAGCAAGAAGATTGATGAATAACAATAATAGTAATCAATTGATTTAAAATTGAACACTTGTGATGGTTTCTGCTTAAGAACTGATTTGACAAAAGTTTTGAAATATTTCGAAACTACGTTTCAACAAAAATATCTATAGATTTTTGGAATAATTGTAAACATAAGTAATCCTAATCGTCAATTCACTTCTACCTTCACTGCCGGACATAGATGTCTCTCATAGAGTTCCATTAGGATGGAAACGGATTGCATCCAGTCTTCCGACTTATTTACATCAATTGCTGTAAATTTGTTGTTTTGGAATTGAACATTGTTTCATCAAAAATATTATCAAATTTATCTAATAAAAGTTTCCTTTTTTTTTAGAAGCTAACTGCAAAGCTTAAGCCTCCTCCAGAATTATATAATCGATGTATAATCGATATATAATCGATAATCGCTGCTCGCACCTAGCGATTTCCCGCGCACTTTAGACAGTCCGCCTAACGGCCTAACCACGCCGGCTTGTGGTCGGCATTCGAGAACCTTTCTGTCTCAACAGCCATCTGTTGCAATATATATTTTTATATAATCAAGTAATATAAGATAAAAAGCAAAGCTAATCGATGGATCCCACCGCTACGTGGACTCAGTTCCGATGAAGCTGTAAAAACCTCCGGGTTGTTAGCACAACATCATTAAGAATCTAGAATATAAGCAGATATGTATATCAAAGCTAATGTGACATTATCATAAGGGATAATTATGTCTAGGATCAAATAACACACGACCAAGTTAATCAGAAAATAAACAAAGTTATTATGTATTTAAGACGGTCAAGCCCGGCGTTTGGCAGCGGTGAACACGAGCGTGATGTGTGTGGTTCGCTGATTGCATAATATCAGTTCGCTTATGAAGACCGTGCAAGCAGTTCCATTAGTCACACTTGACGTACTCAAAGCGTGTGTGCTCTATATAATAGCAATTTGCTTTTGTAAACCACTCTCTAATTTGATGTTTCATAATGATTCGCTTCATGATTTATTATGCTCTTATTAAAGTTATGAAATGTAACTCGTTGAAAATGTATATATTGTAAAGCGTAGCGTGTTTGAAATAAATTTTGTTCAACATTCATTTAGAGACAACGATTTTTCTTAAGTAGATATTATCCTTCCAGGAGGAAGTATGGGTGTCACTAGACATAATAATGCATGGTTGGTAGGTGTCAATTTAAATGCTTCGCAACGAGTGCAAAATACTGGAACTACTGACATGTAGTATCTAAAGTTAAAAGAAACCTCCGTACACGAAGTTGTGTATTTCTAATCGATCAAGTGATATGTTTGTCCATAAGTTCAATTCCTATTATTAAAATATACAGATTACGATTTTCATCCATGAATTAACGAAAGGGTACCTGTCAATATCAAATGCATGTAAGAAATACCTCTCGTTATTTGAAAGAAACTCTGTATTAATATAAATAAAGAGTTTTTAATAATGCCTGTAAACACAAGTTATTTTTAAAAAAACAATTATTTAAGTTCCTTAAATAAAATTAAAATATTGATTAATTAAAACCCTGGTACGAATTTATAAAAGTAATCAGATAAAACTCGACGGAATTCCATTTGTGGCAGAGAGACCGGCTTTTCGTACATGGGTGCTTGGTTTTGCCAGTAATTATAATGGTTATAATAAAAAAACGCTGCCTAGGTGTTAATGATCGTGCTTTCGATATTATATTGCGGGTACGATCTCCGACCAGCTAGTTTTGCAAATTATATATTTCTATAAAGAAACGTCAAGTCCGGCACAATTCAAAATAAGTAAATAAAGGTATTATTTATATAAACTAAGCCAGTACTTAGTATCTCTTAGAATCTTCCATAATGTTATACTGTATAGTAC
>DWIC01000542.1:0-11366 GCA_018248135.1 Battus belus
TTTTTGTCTACCCACTTGAAATCAACAAAAAAGTTAACTTTTAAAACATCATTATGAACTAATAAACATGTGTGCTATAAGTGGTAGTGCTTCATCTTGTCAATGATTAGTATATGAGTTATTTATAAACACGATTAGAGAAAAAGTTGCCCCTAAAGGGCCCTATTTTGTTTTGAGTAGTTTATATGTATATATATACTCTTCCTATCAACGATGACAATTTAAAATTTAAATCTCTGGAGTGCTACACTTGTGGTAATTCTTGTATTTATTTAAATCGAAACTTACGCTTTCTTGTTCGTCTACACTTATTTTAACTTTCATAAGGTAGGTCCTAAACCAAACCAATTAGTTTATACCTTTTTTTTATATCAGTGGGTAAATTTTTTTGTTTAAGATGCCCAGCCTCTGGGGGGAGGACAGGGGTACGTGGGGCTCTTACCTACTAAAATCCCACCGGTGATCACCATCTGTGCGATGTGGGGGACCTCGGTATCTCCCGACGTGGAAACGCCACGCGATCGACCCGCGCGCCTTGCTATCTTTTTGGATAGCCCGTCTCGGGGGGTATGCGCTACCACCGAAACCCTCGTGGATCTATCACGACGGTTCCAGATCACGTCGATCCGTCGTCCTCCTCAAATAGTTTATACCTAACACGAGGAGACCGGAAAGTAATCTCGCTATCTCGACATATTTTACCGAAAAACCGATTGATATTTACCGTCCCGGCATTACAAATTGTATACATGACAAAAGGCTGTTGATAACGAAGGTAATAACAATATATTGCTTATTAGAAATAAGCACTTGTTAAAAATGTAGTTGAATGAATTTATCTTTAGAAAGCGACATCACTGTCCGGTCCGCCTAACACTTATTTAAATGTTAATGTTAATGCCTAATTAAAATTTTTATTCAAGAAAATAGATTTTCGACCAGAGGTCACTTTTTTTGAGAGAAGGTCATTATTGCCTTAAGGAAGCAAATATGGAGGTCGCTTAGCCAAAATTTGGTTTTAGATAACAGTTTTAAATAACAAGGCCCCGTCCGAAACACTATATTTTTACTACGCCTTTAGTTTAAGCTGGTTGCTCCATAGTGACACTGCGTGAAGATCCTCGAGAGAAGACATGCTCGGCTGCCTGGCATTGGCTGCTCACTCAAAAGCGCCCAAGAAGGCCTAAACTCTACTTGGTCGGTGAAGCTATTGGCTGGCAAGTATCGACCCGCTACCGCCAACATACGTTACAGCACCACATAACATATTCTAAAGAAATCCCTGCGTTTATATTTAAGTTTTCGATGAAGTTATTAGATACGAACTGAAGTTGCAATGTAATGATTTTGAAAAGTAATCCAAAACGTGGACCCTTTGGTGTAATGAAAAACTAATTATACCTTTATAAGCTTTTGTCGCATGCGGTGGTTACGGCATGCTTAAACATTAATGTCCGCCACCTTGTATGTTACTGGTTGTTGCATCTGTTATTAATGTATTAAGATGAAGTAAAAGTGTTGTGTTGTGTTGCACTCACCGCGGTCCCTGCGCGGGTATCGCGTGTCGTAGCCGCGGTCGTACTCGCGATCACGTTCGCGCTCGTCGCGCCGACCGCCCCGGTCGTAGTTTCTAGTGTTGCCTCCGAATGATGAACGGATGTCGCGCGACTCACTTGGACGAGCCTCTAAGCTTTGACGCTTAGGCTCTTCCGCTGTCGACATAAACAACGTATTGTAGTTTATTGCCGGACCTACGTTACATATTCCTATATATTTAGTTTACACTGGCCGCATAGTACCAAGCTCTTAGGTTATACAAATAAACAGTGTATTTGCCACAACCGTCTCAGACGACGGTACTGTCGCAGTCCCCTGTGCAAGCAGGTAATAAAGTTGTAAGGCGCACAAACGCAGGACGGAACAGTGGTAGAAGACCGAGATTTACGATTGTAGGTCGCAGATACAATTCCCGGGATACAATCTTATATAATTCACACTGTGAATTAACTATATGGGACTGTCACTAATCACAAACAAATTCCCAGACGATGGGCTGGAATGTCCTCTGCGTTTAGTACCAAAATTGCGGTTATGGTACATCTCACCACAGATATCTTTGGGCGAGTGGCCGTCTATAGGCTGAAACGACGGCGACGACGTAACGCCGGACACAGTCGTAATATATCATTCTTCCCACCTAATTCTTGCAAAGCAAATAACGAAAATGTTTTTGGGTTTTGGGCTGCCAGATCGGATGGTCGCTGCTGCCTTTAGGTTCTAAAGTGGAGATCACGGGTTGGATTCAGTTCTCACGTGCCGTTAAATTGACGACGACTTATTTAAAGGCACGAAACAATTTTTTTTTTATTTTATTATCCAAGGTTTCGTGTCAAGTTGGATCACTGTCTGGGTTGGGTTATATTAGTGAAAATAATTAACCAAAAACTTCTTTATATTTATATACTTATAATAAATTAAAACAAAAATAAAAACGACGGCGTCTTAAAATCGTATTTGGCACGTCTTCAAGATCAGCAATTTTTTTTATATATTTTTTTGTTATTGTTAATGATTACTATTTCTCATCCTATGGCCTCCATACCTCCACAAATTAAATAAAAATTCGTATAAACAGTTTGCAAGTAAAAAGCTGAAGTGTCTGATTTTTAGTCACAATGTTAACAAAATCTATTGATTATTATTATATGCGTAAACAATATTACAGTATATATCCACATACATACCCATACACTCTACCTATAATAGTTTTAGTAAAACAACATATTTCTGTAATTAAACTAGAACTTTAATTATATTAAGGAATACATTTTCATTATACAACAATGTAATCTATCAGAGGAAATGATACAAATTGATAAGAAAATACTGATTTCTCTAATCTTCTCTAACCTATTTTATATGCCAGTATTTTATGTACCTACTAGAACAGTCATCTCATGTGAAGCAAAATAACCCATTCACAATATTTTGGTGCAATTTGATAAATCTCATCATTCACAGTACACACTCATTTGCATATCTTTTTAGGTATTTGCATCATCATGTATTGTATTTGCATCATCATGTATTGTATTTACATCATCATGTATTGTACTTGCATCATTTGTATTAGAATCATCGAACCCAAAAACACAAAAAAGTAGACATTTTCATCAGACATTGATGTTAAAAATATACCAGTGTTTACTATCCAACATTTTATAAAATCATCAACATTAAGCAATAGATTCACTACCTGTCTAGTTTTTTCCAAATTGCTTAGACATGTGCAATTGTATATTATTGTGCGCTTAGCTATACATAATATTGTGCAATTAGCTTTTATGTTCAAATTAATTGTATTTATCTAAGATAGACAAAGTCCATCAGATAATCTAGTAAAGTATAATAAACAGTTATTGTAAAATGACTATATGCAAGATTTTTAATTACCTTTACTAAATATTTGTGACAGATAAAATGAGAATTTTATTAAAAAGACATACATTTCTTATAACTGCAATAGAATATAAAATGTAAATCCTTTCCAAGCAAACAGTATTTGTTTATTACTTTGCCTGCTGTCATCTTCTTCAGTCTAACTCCAGACTGAATATGAGAATGAAATCTATTCAAATAAGTATACCTATTTATTACACTACATAAAAAAACATTGAAAACAATATTTGTAACAAATATTTACTAGGAATATTATACAAATTTGGACAGTAAACTTAAGCCTAAATGTGCTTATTTACTTTTAAATGCAATGTTGACAATACATTAGCAACCAAAACTATAATTAAGCAATGAATTTATTTAAAATAATCAACTTCAGTACATCTTCTTATATTTAATTGTAAGATTCTTTTGGTTCTTACTTTAGTAATAATATAATTGAAATTTTGTATATATGTAAAACACAAAGGTTAATGTCATGTTAATCAAAGGGATATTGAAAAAAATTCAAATTTTATAACTAATCAGGATTAAGAGAGATGTTTATATATTATTTTACATTAAAACTTGGGATATAACTAATTTGTCATTAAAAAACACACTTGTCAAAATTAAAACAATATATATATATCACAGAACCTTTATTTTTTACATTTCTTGTTTGTTGCCAATAAGATAATAAAACATAAAATTAAGGAATATATCCAAAAGATAATATTTATGAAGACAAATGGTAAAAATGAATATTACCTTGAGGAGTGTTGGCTTGCAACTGCCTACGCTGATGCGGAGGGATGTATCTGCCAGCACCCTTAGAAGCCTGAGGCTGCAAGTCCAGACCAGCAAGCTAAAAGCAAATCTTATTATAACCATAAGCTCCAGAGCTTATAGTTTATGTAGAGAAATATAAGGTTATATTCAATTTTGACAAAGCAATACATTTACAGTATATTCATTCAAGGGATTTATTGTTATAAATGCATGTTGTTAATTAACAGATACGATGACTTAATTAAGAAATGTGTATTTATATATTTTAAATTCAAGGAACTATGAACTTGATGTTCTTTAATTTTATTTGAGAAAAATGACACAGCATTTAAAAGTGTCAACGAAAATACTATTAGTAATATTGCCAAAAATATATGCTATCTTTTTAATCTTTATGATAATTTATAACAAAAATGGCTATGTCTATAAAATCAATCAGATATCGAAGAAGAACCTAAGTCGCCATGTTGGTTACATCGAGACACGTAAAGCAATTATTTCTAATCGGAATCAACGCAATGTCTCGTTATGAATAAAATTAAACACCTTTCTTTAAAAGAAACTTAATTTCAATACAGAAAATGTTAAAAATGGGGTTAAACACAAAAAATCAATACGAAGCGTAAGTACATGAGGTACAGACCTGCTGCTCTAGACCTGTTCCATTTTGGTTGGTAACATTACTCATATTACTACCAAGCGGTACGTTTTTTTGGGAACTTTGCTCCAAAAATACTATACAAACACAGTCTACAATGAATTTTGCACAAACACAAATTCACAAAATCACATGAAAAAGCGACAATTTTTCTCTCCGAAAACACTTTTCATTCGCAGTTTTTGTTCTTCTTCGATAGGTTTTGTCTTTGCTCAATCACTCACATACTCATTCGATTTTCGTACATTCTACTCCCGATAAGTGTTACCTATTCTAAAAAATTTCAATAAAGCATTTACAGATTTTTTGCGACATTAAAACTTTAATATTACTACAATTTCTTACTATAAATATTAGGATATACTATAGAACAATTTAAAATATTATACTCATGCTAGTCTTGTTGTTATGTAGATAGTTCTATATCTTAAAATCTATGTTTGAATGCTTTTATTACAATAATGAAGACGTGTTTTATACTCCTGACAAACATTGACGTTTTTGAAAACATATTCACACTGCAGTTTATCTTTTAATACGTGTCTTTAAATGAGCTTAACTACGTTTATTTTTATTTACATGTTTACTTATTTTATAAATTTTAAAATGTTCAAAATCTATAATTATATTAGTATATTTTGTCTCAATTGCAGGTGCGTTATCGCAAAAATAAAATTTGTTCATTTTGTAGGTATCAAAATCGTCTTATACAATTAATAAATTTTAAAGATGTAATTTTTTTAATAACAGGATTTCAAATTTCTCGCCGACAATATTTCAATATTTATTCAATCAATATATGTTCTCGGAAAGATATGACGTAAACTACAGATCTAAATTATTGTGATGGATTTATTTAAAAAAAAAGTTAAATAATCAGCTTTCCATAAATATTTCTAAGGAATATTCCTCGCGAAATTACCGCAATATGTATTTTACTTATCCATTCTGGTTACTAATTTTTCCCTATTGATAATTAATGCTGCGAACTCATTTGTATTTTATAAATTCTTGAATTATGTTCCATAAACAATAGTATATTTGCAATTGATAAATTGTCCGTACGACTCAGTTTTTAATCTATTAACTAAATTTCTTCTGAGGTTTCAAATTAAAAATATATTAATACAGTTTTTTTTGTAAAAACAAGTAACATTTATAGAGCAATAGTAAATTATAACTGCTTATAATTTTACAACTCATTAAAATTGTTTAATGTAGATCAAGTAAAATTTTTGTTCCGTGCTATATAAATTTTAGACCGAAATTTTTAGGGGATCACCTAAATGGTTTCACGAAACTGTTAAAGCGAACAAAAAGTAATTATTATGATTATTGACTTCCCATAGTGTACTTAATGGTTAATTAAGGATTTTAATGATCTGGAATACAAATAGTTTAATCTTTGGATTATATATAATCTTTATTAAAAAAAAAACAAATAAATTTTTCATCTGCTTTGTATTTATGTTTATTTTTCAGCTCTTTCATAAAAATGTAATGTACTTAAGTTTATCTTACATTTTAGTCATAGAAAAAGTTCATTTACACGTTTTAAATTGAATTTAGCTCTTAGTTGTATAATAGGTTCCAAAAAACTAAACTGATATTCAAATCCGTTTAAATAAAAATTGTAATGACCCTTAAATAACTCATATATAATTTCTTTTATTTTTTTTTGCTTTAGTTCAATTTTTTTGTTATAACGTGAAAATGTTATTTTACAAATAAACGATGTATCAAAATATATAAATATGTAACCATGTATAAACGTGTAATACAATACGTCTGAAAAGCATATATTTATAAGTATAAAAGCTTCAAAGGGTAGCTCGTGTGTCAGCAAAACGGTTCATCGCCAGCTTCCAAACTTCATATGTAAAGTGATTACTCTGAATTGTTACATGATTTCATTTTTTTTTCTATTGGAATGTAACAGGCTAGTAATTTGTTCCTGTATAATCTGCAGGTACAGATAATAAACAATAATTAGTTTTAATATGTAGTTATTCGAAATATGAAAACTTGATATATTGTAATTAAGTTATTGATTTCGAAATTTTGAATAAGTTGTACCAAATGAAATGAGTGAATATATGTTAATTCCTTTGAAGTTTTTATACCTATACCTATTGTGTATATAATCTTAGGTTCCCTGCAATAGGGCAAAAGGGGTCCCATGTCAATCCAAGTCGATATGTCTTGGACTCGAACCGTGACACGCGGATGGGTTTTTTTTCTACCATGTTGGTGCCAGATTTATTTGTAATGATCAAGTTTATTTTTCTCTTGAGGGTTCCAAACGAAGTGGTTTGATTTGTGTTTTGGACTCCAACGTAGCTGATGCAAAAAAACAAGTTAATATTTTTCCTTAGAGAATAAGAAAATCTTGTAAAGAAATATATAAAAAATTACTCTTATAGGATATATGTAAAAATTGTAAAAATAAATTATAGCTAAATTTCTATATATAAATAAAACATATTGAGTTAATATCCCTTTTAGTTATTTAACGGATTTGCTTTTTATTGGATATTGAAGCCAAAGTATAAAATCACAGGAGGTTTTAATTCCATTTTTAAGGTCTGTGCATTAACAATATGCTCTGTTCGTTTTGGTTAAGAGAAATCTAATTTCAATTAAAAAACAAATATCCTTTTAGAGCAATAGAAAAGTTTTCTTCGTTTTACGTTTTTATTTTTATAATTAAAATGTAAAGATGTATTTAATCTTACACAATTGACACTTTGTGCATTAATTACATAGGGCGCTGTTCACAAACAAGTTTCCAGAAGATGGACAGCGGCGCTATGTACAAATGTATCTGTTTATTTTTATTTCTGTCGTTTATAAGTGAACAACTTAAATGAATAGTCATCATTTGAAACTAAGGACGTCCACAGCGTGACATAGGCCTCTTCCATAGATATTCAGTGAGACCGGACAGAGGCTGCCATGAGCTTAGTATTGAGCGAACTTGCGCAATCTTATGTAAATTACATTTTGTGGATTAATTATATAAGATTACTACCGCACACAAACAAGTTTCTAGAGGATGGACAGCGGTGTTCTCTCCGTACTATAATACCACACTGCAATCTCCCATCCGTCTGTCAAGCGTGGCAATTATGGTATATCATCCCATAGATATATTTAGGAGAGACCTATGCATTGCAGTGAGCGTCGAACTGACGTAAAATTGATTAAAATCTTTTAAAACACTTTTCCTCTGCGTAATAAAACTTATAATAACTAATAGCAAGATAATAATAGTCCCAGTGTCTATTACTTTTATAAATTACAATATTTTAATTTGTTCAAAAGTGCCTTAAAATATTTCTTGAGTTGAAATATAACTTTAAACATTTTATTTTTATAATTCATGAATAAAGAAGGAAAGATGATGTAGACGCCGAGTGCTCTTTTCTCTATTTTCATTCTTCTATTTCAACATAAACTCATAAATTGACATTTCTCAGAGCAAGGTTAAGCAAGATTTTATTGCAGTTTCACTTCTCTAATTTACAGCTTAAATTGCAATACAACACAATGTTAAAATTTTATGTAATGTAATATTTTAGGAAAGCAAAGAAGCGAAATCTACATTTTTCATGTGGATTTCTGACAAAAACAAATAATGATTATATAGTAATAAATAGTTGTTCGCAAAAAAATAATAAATAGAAATATAACCGAGGAAACAAACTTTCAAAATAAAAGCTCGTTACGTTAATAAAAATTAATATTATAAAAAATTACGTTACGAATTTCCTCACGATTTAAATTGTGTCGGTATGACCCGTTTTCCTTTTAACTTTGCCCCTAAACGACTCGTGCATTGCGGTGGAATTTACAAATTCATATTTAGCGTTCGCTATAAAGTACAATTAAGTACAGAGTAACTTTTATGCAACTCACGTTTTCTGGCGACTTATAAATATTCCGATGCACGAGCCTTTTACATTTTCTAAGGCATTTATTAACGATTCTATACATATATCACTGTTTATTACATCACTATACAAAGGAACATAAAGGAAATATAATTTGTGATATGTATTAAGTGTTTTTATCATCGACTGAAATTTTTTCAACTAGAAGATTGAAAAATTACATTATACATACCAAAGGATCAATTTAACAGCCATTAAGAAGATTTAAGAGTCTATTTAAAACACAACCATTGTTAAACACAGACATAAAAATTGTTATATTTTCTCTCTACATGTTTATCTCTTTTAACTTTTAATTTGTAACATGTACTTTCTTTTGTGCGCGTTAAGATCACATAATAGACACACATCGGATGAACATTTATTTTTGTTGAATGTATTTAAATATCTTTGTAGAGAGGCCTATACCTTGCAGAGCACATGTCTATATCTAAAATAACGTTAATGGCATGAATAATTTTAGATGAAAATTTTCAATACATACTTAAATAAAAATAAACATTTCTTATACGATAATCTTTTCAAATTATTTTTCCAGCCCGATCTGAACAATACAGTGTCTATTTGATTCGTTAATCTATTGTTCGTTTAATTTAAGAATATTAGTATGCTTACATTCAAAAATTCTTTATTCAGGTAGGATTTTACATAGACTTTTCAATATTCATTATTTTAACATTATAAGTAGACATTACAAAACTGTTGAGAAGAGCCGGCCAGAAACTCAATAGTTATTTTTTTTTAATAGATTTTAACAACTTTTTTGTTTGCATTATAATATCAGCCGTGTAAATGAGTCAACAAACCAAATTCCTCAAATAAATAAAAACTTGAATGCTATAATTTATTTAATATCCTTTTTTTTCTTTAATATTCTTGTAATATTCCTCTTTTTATTTGTGAAAATAAAGGTGTGTGATATTTTTTGTGCTTCCTTATACTTGCGTACACACAAACTCTCGTGGGTCAGAATTTGTTAACTTTTTGTAGCGTATTGATTTAATTAGAGCGTGAAGGGTTTATTTTTATGTATTGTATTTATCATATATCTGTCACTACCTTTTCTAATTATGGCGCTTAAATGACATTTAATGAAATATGTATTAAGAACTGAACGCACCCACGTTACATATATTTCGAAAATAATAATAACAGTAAGGGTGTAAGGACCCTGTAAGGAGAATTAGTTGCCTAATACATATAGCAAATATCTTCAAACGTTTTTCTAAACTTCAAAAAATCTTTTTAAAAGGACAATATCACCTCATCATCACCAATCTCACCTACTTGACTGTCTCACCGACAGCCAAGTAGGTGAGAGTCAACAATAATTAAGAGTAATATTTAGTATTCCAATTTTTAACTCTTTTTTACTATTTTATCGTTACGTTATTTCTGAAACCAACATTTTTATTTATTCGCTGGTTTAAAACTTTATCTCCTATGATTAATCACTCTATAAAAACATTTAAACATATTTTGTGAAAGAGACTCTATAATATAGACAAAAAACTGTTGTATATAATTTTCTATGCTTTATTCTACGTTGAATTAGAAGTTCTTTATGAATATTTTGTCGATGTATTATTAAAATATTAAATAATTTTACGTTTCTATCTGTTCATAATGATACTTCATATTTCATTCCGTTATAATACAACCAAACTTTGCATTCCTTCCTCCCTCTGGGCGTTAAAACTTCATCAGTTTTAAAGTAGATTTTGTTATTATTTTTATATCGCCTCTTTTCGTGATATGGTTTTGTGGTCATCTTCCTATGTTTTATTGGTTTGTAAATAGGTATTCTCATACGGTTGTTATTGTACTGTATAAAATAAGGATTTATTGGTACGTAAACGGGTATTGTGTTTTCTATCTTGTTTATGTTGGTATACGGATTTTGTTGGAATTTATACTCTGAAATATCATAAGGATATGGCTGCCAGTTTTTTTGATTACCAGTGTAAGGTTTGTTGACATCTGGATTGTGAAACTGATGGATGGAGTTATATGAATTTGGAAGCGATTGTTCTTTTCTTGAAGAACTCAAATTTGTCGATATGGGTTTTTCTTTTTTTGCTCCTATCTTCTTTACATATCCAGGTGGAAAACCTTGAGATAGAGCAGGGAATAGACTGGCTGTTTCATGCAAAAGATCTGGTTTATCTTCTTGGATGAGCTGAATTTTCTTTGGTGTATCCATGTCAGTAGAATTGGCGTTATGTCTGTAAACGGGATCGCACTGTGCTCCCACGGGATTACTTTCTATCCAATCTTCCTTGATCATGTCTGCGGCTTTTTCAGCTATCATAATGATTGGTGCGTTCGTGTTTCCACTGACGATTTTTGGCATTATACTGCCATCGACTACCCTCAAGCCTTTTATACCATAAACCTGTAAATACGGTAAAAAATTCTATTTACACATTGATTGATATTTAATTTTGTTTCATCAAACGGAGAAAAGTTTTGTATTCAAAATTATCGTTTTATTTCGATAGACAAAATATAAAACAGTGTAAAAT
>DWIC01000543.1:0-11365 GCA_018248135.1 Battus belus
AAATGCATTGCCAGATTGCGCAGGCTGAGTGAACTGCAAAGGATATGTAGGTGCTGGAGCAGTCGGTGGCTGATATGGCGAATAGTAAGAGCTGGCTGGCGGTGCTGGCCGGGGTAAAAGCCCTGGCAAAGAGTATTGAGCCTCTCCAACAGGTCCTGAATAACCAAGAAACTGCTGTTGGTAGGTATTCACCCCTCCAACTCCTCCCACTCCACCTACCCCACCACCTTTGCTACCTGAAAAAAGAAAGAGTTTAAATACAGGTCAGTTTTGGCTAAATCTATTTTAAAAGGTTTCTGAAAAAATTAAGCCTGGTAAAACATGACATTAAAATTGTATAGCATAGCTTTATTCCCATTACCTACTGAATGAAACATTATTAAAAGTGACCTAAAAATTTTCTATCATATTAGAAAAAAATTATGTAAACAGTTCATACCTATTGCACCAATTTGTTGCGAGGAGGGTTTAACGGTGGCCGACATTAGTGAATTTGATGTACTAGATATGAGGACAGTGTTTGGGCTGTTTCCTAGCTGCCCTGATTGTCCAAACGCGGCACCGCCACCCGCTGCTGCCGCCTGATCAAATTTTCTTTGAATTAGTTCTAAATACACAATAAAAGATATAAATCAGAGAAAAAGGTAAATAATTTCAATAAAGTACTACTCACCATGCGATATTGACTTGGAAGACTTTGAAACATGTCTGGAGGTGGCTGATAATTGTATGGAGCAGCTGAACCAGCTCCATAGGGAGTCCCCGGGAACCCTCCAAATTGTCCTCTACTTTGATCAAGAAAAGCTCCATATAGTCCGCCTTGTTGAGGTAACTGTTGTGATGAACCTAACAACTGTTGGGAAGAGTTGAACAAAACAGCAGGTGGCGAGGAAACTGACAGGCCTCCATACCCCCCTTGATATCCCATGTGATTGTAATGTTGTGGTGGAGGTGATTGTAATTGCTGGGTCGGCTTGACTTTGCATACATTTGGAGGAGCGCCAGTTTCGGTATTGGTTTCCTCAAAGCCAGCAAATTGCAATTCCTCACCACCTTCAGCCACGGCAGGCATTTCCCACACTTTTTTGACACTAGCGATTTTTAAATTGAGATCAGCAGCCAGAGGTGAAATAGTGTTTGAAGTGCTCATATGTGTACTACGTGGCAATCCTAGTGACTTTGCCGATTTATCTTCAGTAAGTTGACCCAGGTCTGAATCAAAAGCAAAATCAAGTTTCATGTCGGACGAATCTTCACTTTTTTGTGACGTGTCAAAAGTGATAGGAAGACCCAAAGCTCCTTCGGAATCAGTAACCGGCCGGCTGCTATCAGCCATTATTTCTTGAATAGATCTTGGTCGGGGTCGCACATCTCCATTGAAAGAAATCGCGCGAGCATCAATTTCTGGAGGGACCTCTTCACTTTGACTTTTCACGGTGGCTGCACTTGGCTGATATTTTTGTTTTAAAGCCTCTGCTGGAGGAGCAGTCTTATAATTAGTGTTTTCAAATATTATAGTCTCCACTGGTGGGGTGGTACCATCCAAAACTCCAGTTTTTTCTGTTGTAATAGTACACGGGCTTGGAGCTGATTTTGTTTCTGGTGGAGGATCACCAGGAGTACTTCTTTGACTTGATTGGCTAGATTTGTTATCAACTAATTCAACTGGTTCTTCAACATTACCACGGAGTGTCTGAGATATTGGCTTATCCCAAGCATTTACTGTTGGTGGAGGAGGTGCAGCTCCAGTATCAGGGCTAAAACTTGACATCATTCCCATTTGTTGTTTCTGCCTTTGTTTTACGAAACGTGGTGCTAAATTAGCTTGACGTGGTCTCTCGTATGGGGGATTTGGCTTACCAACAACAGGAGCGGAACCGCGATTATTTGTTTTATCATTAGAACTTCTTGAGGATGAACCATTTCTACCTCCACCTTGATTAGACCGAGATCTTGGTTGTTTGGAAGGTTGTATGTTTTCCTCTTTTGTACTCCTTCCATCTTTAGAATTTTTTTTATTTCGAACTTCTTGAAAACCATCATCAACTATTTCTTCATCCTTTTTAGCAACTGGTATTTTAAGATCACTTATGGGTGTAGTATCAGTACTATCAGAGTTTTTTCCGTCTGGGACATCTTTCTTGCTTCCTTGATTATTACGACCATTATTTGGTCGATTGCCTGAATTATTATTTCGACCTCCAGGTCCCTTTTGAGACTGACCAGACTGCCTTCCTCCAATAGTCCGACGACATGCGCCGGCGCCCCCACCTTCGGAATGTTCCGATGTCGTCTCCCAATTCTCGTCTTCTCCGCTGAGAGGACCCGCTCCTTTGGGTCGACGATCACGACCTCTACCACCTGATGACCCAGTCCGTGGTTTATTATTATTACTTTTCCCTTGGTCATCTTGTGCAACATCTTTACATTCTTCATTTTCTTTATTGGCTCTATTGGCCAGGCTAAAAGGGCTCTTAGTATTGGGAGGTCCATACCCAGTGACTCGTTTAGCAGGAGCTGGAGGACGTGCTGCTCCTTGAAAACCACCGCGTCCACGCCTAGATGGCTGCCCGCGGGGCGCAAAAGGAACTTCTCTATTTTCTGAACTTTGTTGCATAGACTGGCTATGATCAATTAGATTATTAATATCATCTGATCTATCAGATTTTTTAAGGGCGCGAGGGCTACGAGGAGCTCGTCGCCGTTCTTTTCTATCTGAGTTAGGTGCTCCATCAGTCGAAGCATCTGATTCACTGGCTCTATTTTTAGAACGGGAGCTTCGATGAGAACGACGCCCTCGAGATTCTCTTGGTCCCCAACCTCTGTTATATACATAACCACTATTATTACCATATCCTCTGCCTTTTTTTTCAGATCCAGATCCACTTGATTTTCTTTCTACAGTTTCTTTGCCAGAGATTTTATGTAACTGATCGTTACTAGCACGATCACTTTTCTTATCATCATTTGATCGTTTTTGCGAATCACCAGCACTATGGATGGATTCAGTAGATGGTGCTTCGGTACTCTTCACAAATAAACTCGATGGATCTGTACTAGACTTTGATGCTACCGATTCAGATTCTGAAAAGTCTTTGTCAGATTTTTGAGAGGTCAACAAAGATTTATTTAAATTCTGTTTGGCCAAGGAATCCACAGGTTTTTGATTTTGCAAAGAAATAGATTGATTATCGAATTGGTTTCCAGATAGAGGAACAGGTTGGTTGACAGTTTTAGAAAGAGAATGGTTATCAGCAAAAGAAAGCTGAGCTTGATTAGAAGAAACAGATGGGGGTTGTGTATTCACATAATCAACTTGTGGTGTTTGTTGGCTTTGAGTTAAATTTTGCCCACTATTTCCTAGGTTACTGTGAAATTTATTAGCTTGGACTTGTGATACTGTTTGTTGGGGAAGATTATTTATAGGTATAACATTCTGGGTTTGACCACCAAGAATTTGTTGAGATGAAGATACAATAGAATCTGTTTTTTCTATGGTAGATATAGGATTCTTTGATGGAGGATCTTGTTCTGTAGATGCACCAATGTTTTCAGATGATGCTTTTAAAGGTGAATGTTTTGATTGTTCTTCTTGGGTTACTTCAGCCCATGAAGTTTTACTGTAATCTTTTTCAATTGATTCATGTAAAGTAACCTTTATTGGTGGTGTGGGGCGGCGTTCTGGTGCTTGCACTTGCACAGAAGTATCTTGAGAAGCAAATGGTTCAATGAGACCTACGCTTTTTCTTTCAAACACTTCAGTCAACTTATCTGCAGCAGTTCTGCTATTTGGTTCATTGAAGCCTTCCATTGGTTTTCTGTCTGACTCATTTCTTCTATCTTTGTAATCACTATTAAATTCTTTATAATCTTTAGAATTTGACTTTTCTGCTTCTCGCCCAGATTTATCATAATCTTGCATTTCCGATCGCCACTGAGGACCAGATCCATCTTTATCTCTTCGTATTTCATCTTCGCGATCTGAAAAATCTCTGAAAAATAATTGTTATCAAAAAGTTGTAATTTCATTAAAATATTATTCATAAAAATAATTTTTGTAAAATTAATGACAAACCTCGAATAAGAACGGCGCCCGTTGTGCGCACCATGTCGTGGTGCATTATATGGCAGAGGATCTTGACGCCGTGAAGGTGCCTTTCCAGAAAATGCCCAACCTTTGTGCTGCTCTTCCTGTTGTCGATTTTGTTGTTGTTTCAAGAATCGCGGAGGTATGTTTGCTTGGAAAGTTTTTGAAAATGCATTATTTGCTTGATCACGTCCATAATCTCTGTCTCTAAAATCACGATCACGGTCTCCTCTTTCCCTCTCGAGTCTATCGCGGTCGCGATCGCGATCACGTTCACGATCTCGTTCACGTTCCCTATCACGTTCCCGATCTCTTTCACGATCGCGATCCCTATCTCCGCGATCTCGCTCTCGCTCTCTATCAAATCTATCACGATCCAAACGATCTCTGTTATCAGCACGATCCCGATCGCGTATGTCTAATCTGTCCTTATCACTTTCCATGACATTTCTGTTCCTATCTCTATTGTCGTGCCATTCTCTGTCAGAATCTCGTTCCCTGTCTCTATTATCATAGCGATCTCTATTATCATTACGATCCCGATTGTCTATTCGTTCGCGATCTCTAACAGCTCCATGTTCTTTTTCTCTTGTCTCCCTTTCACGAATATCTAGTCGGTCCTTTTCCCTAGGGTCTCTATCTCTATTTTCCAACCGTTCTTTTTCTCTGGAATTAGAGTCTCTATCCCTGTTATCATTGCGATCTTTGTCCATTCTTTCTTGTTTATCACGACTATCTTTAGACAGTTGAGCAGGCGTAGACATTTGCCGTCGCTGTTCTTCCTCTTTACGCTGACGAGCTCTCGCCACAGCTTGCGCTACCTCGTTATTTTGCTTTTGTCGCCTTTCTGCCCATAACTGTTCTTCATCTCTTGGTTCTTGACTTTTTTGTTCCACACGTTCGTTGTCAATAGTAGCACGATTGCTGCTGTTTTTATTATTAGATTTACTTGCTGGGGCTGACGATTCACCATCAGAAAAGTCCAACTTTTGACTAGAAAACAGAATTGATTAAACCATTACATATATGAAATAATTCTAGAAGAGGAAGGAATATAATTTTAGTACTTACTCATAATCAATATCATCATGTTGGGCCCATCCTGCATCACGAGAAATGTCATCAAGTGAAGATATCTGTTCCTCTCTTAGAATGGGACGTGCAGTAAGAACCTCTACAGCTCGTGGTGTCGCAGCCGGCCGGGGCGTTGACCGTGAATTGGCAAGACTGCCACTGGTTGCATTATTGCTAGCACCAGTACCACTGGTTCCTCTATTGTCACGAAGTGTACCCAATGTGCCCAGTCCGAGCCCACTCCCACTGCTACCTTTCATCAGCTATATAAAAAAGTTTGTTTAATTTTAATATATTTAAAGTAAAATTTCAATACAAGTAGGAATTTTCTAATGTGTCTATGTGAAAAAGAAAATAGGTAACAAATAATACTGAGTTAGTTTAATTAGATAGGCATCATTTACTTTCATCCTTTTTCACACGCTTTAAAATGAATAGAAGAAAAAGTGGTTACCGTTTATATAATGCTACAAAAGATTGATTAAATAGATAGTACTTTTTACTGTCATTTATACCAACTGTATTTTTACCAACATTATATGCTAGATAGACATTAATATCTTCACTATATTTGAGTTGCTCAGCCAAGAAATATACTTTATTATTTATGAATAACAAAACTTTCTAATCTAATTTTTATTTATTCTACAACCCAATGATATGTTGCATGCTAATAACTTTTAACATTGCCAGGAAACTATCTTCTCAATATGTTCAAATAAGAGTAGACAAGCTACATTTCATTTGTACCAGTACCAGAGTGTATGAATGTTGTTTTTGTTTAGCACATACAATGCATATGGAATCACAATTTAATTATGAAAATTGATCCTTGCACACTTTTAGCTTAAATTTCGAAGTGGTTCATGAGTTAGATAGAATCCAACCCAAAAATCTTTTGCTCATATTGTTATGTAATCATAATGCTTTAAAATTGTTGACAGCTTGAAAGTCAATAATATTAGAAGTTTTTTCTTACAACAACAGAATCAGTGTAATAAAATCAATGATTAGCTTTTAAAGTTTGATGGTACAACTACTTACGAAGGATGGCAGAATGGCACGGAAGGCGGGTGTTTGTGTTGATGCAGGTGTTAAGGCGGGCGCGGCGGTGGGAGAGGAAGCAGTTTCTTGGCGAACGCCTGCTGTTCCACCGCACGTCCAGCTGCCTTCCGCTAAACATTAATTTATTATTAGATAAAGTTTTTTATAGGCCTAAATTTTAATTCATGGTGTATAAATCTTTTAACTGAACAAGACCAATCCTACTAAATTCTATTGAAAGTACAAGTTTATAAAGATTTTTAGAATTTTTCTTTATATCTAAATAAAGTTTCTTGGTATATGTTAATCTCAAATTATTTTCTAATTCTAGTTTAATATACAGCATCCATTACATTTTAAACTTTTAGTATCAAAGTGAAAGTATTTCTCTTAAAATTTATTGCATGCATTATAAATTATTAATAATTAAAAAAAGAAAAGAAACTATAGGTTACTTTGTGGTCTGAGTTGTGGTTGGGAAGCTGAATGCTCTGTAGAACGGTGTGAGGGTTGAGCAGCGGCCTCTAAAGAAGGGAACTCTGTACGAAAATGGGGTGACGAAGGAGGCGGCAGTGGAACCCATCCTCCTGGGGCAGTGCCCACAACAACACCCGCATTTGTCGTTGAAACCTGCAATTTTATTAAAATAGTATCTAAAACTATGTAAATACATGTAAATTGATTTTTGATTGATTTCTGTGACTTACCGTTGTTTGGGAAGTGCATGTTGCGGATGTGGATACAACTGTAGTAATAGCAGAAACCGTACTGAAATAACACAGAAATAACTAATAGTAATTGTATATTTTAATAGCTTTTGAGGAAAAATAGATTAGAATAGACCAGGCTACTTATTTACACACATTACACTTTCTTTAAATTTATGCCCAAAATTATTCCAAATGTACATAAATCCTATATAACAAACATGATATTTGGTTGAACAAAAATTATGTGTATTTTTTAGATATTAACATAAAGCCATTATTCTGGCTGTTTCAAATACTTATATAATGTTCTTTTTTCATATGTGATCATAAAAGAATTTGTTAAAAGTAGTCATGATCAAGTGATTTTTGGAGTAGACCTATGCCTTGAAGTGGGTGTCCATCTTTTGATATGATTAACTTAATAAATGATTCAAATGAATGAATGAAATATACTTGTCATATGTTTGCAGATAAGATTTTGT
Source organism: Battus belus (assembly GCA_018248135.1). Lineage (NCBI taxonomy): Eukaryota > Metazoa > Arthropoda > Insecta > Lepidoptera > Papilionidae > Battus > Battus belus. The sequence goes on from DWIC01000543.1 coordinate 7,398, forward strand.
AACCAAGTAACACAGCACTCATTTTGTATAGATGTTAGCCTTACTCTTTATATATTTATGTTAATAAATAATGAGAAAATATGCAAAGTTGTAATGAAGAAGTCATTTAAAATTTATATGGCTTCATAATGTGCATTACATATATATTTACAGTGAACTTACTTAATATTAGAATCTTGGCCTGTTTCAGTTTTTAAAGATGGTAAATTTGCTGGTGGCCGTCGAGCAGAGGGAACTTTCCCAAGAATTTGCATTCCATGTTTACGACTTAGTTGTGATTTAACTGAGGACGGTTCAGAGCTTTCGTTCTGTAAATGAATTAACAAAAAAAAACATAATTTATAGGTGATCTGAACATTTTTTATTTAACAACCACAAACAGAGTTCCCTAACAAAATTGAAAAATGGCTTTCTATTAGTACAAGAAGGTTTACTTGTTACCCCATTCAACATTGTTGACATTATTCAGAAAACCCACTTAGCAATGCTGGAATCAAATTAACTATCAATGTATATTAATTTTTCTCACACAAGCATTGGTGGTTTTTTATTCAAAAATATCATTTTTCGTTAAAACAACGGTTTAAAGATAAAATAATGAAAAACTTAAATTTTTATCAATATGTGAAAATCAAAAAATGAATACTAAAAATTTAAAAATGGTTGTAATCAAAGCAATTATGATAATTCTAATAGTTTATGCTAGTTTAAAAACGAAACAGAAATCTTCGAACGTAAACGTAATAAAAAATAAATTAGGTTAAAATGGCGGAAAAGAGTAACAATGGGTGCTGGAAATACTTACTCTATTGGCGCAGTACAAGCTATTGATATCCAATTTTTGATATTTTTGCTTGCCGGACGTCGGCTTGCTCTGCGCCGTAGTTCCTCCGCCGCTCGGCGTCGAGAGTGCAGACATGCTGCGATGTACACACCATCAGGAGATCACCCTCTCACCGACCACCAACTGCAATCAATGCAATCGTGGTTAAGACACTAACATTTACAATCCGGTTATACACAAATTAATAACAGTCACCACAAAGAACTGTCCTTCAGAATACATAACTATTTCAATTAATTTTTCACTGCACTACACTTGTTAAGCATTTTAACCTTTTGTAATACCAACGACCAAATAATCACTAATTGAATAACCAGTTTTAACACTTTCACAGACTGCATGAAGGTAAAATTTTAGCCCTGCCCTCCGGAGTATTATATATTGACGTGTTACATCCGTAGACTGAACGGACGCTGGATCGATGACTAGACTGTTCTAGCATTGAATATTACACTTAAACACCATTTACACCCGTACTAAAAAAACTATAATCTACATATAAATAACGGTACAAACTCAATACTAGAGAACAATTGTAAATAACAAACTAATTTTTATTAGTAAATGAAACAACAAAAGCAAAATAAATGTATACCTTGGTCCGTTATACCGAATTATGCGATTTATAAAATGTCTAAGCTAAAATGCTAATTTATTAAAAGGAGATTACTTTAGATTTTTTCTATATTCTACGCTACCAAAACTTATATCACTTTATTTTAAAATGGCGTCTCCAAAAGACGATCTCCTTCCTTCACAATCAATACCGTGACGTCACAAAGAAGCAACTAAGCGCACTCTGTTGAAAACGAGTGAAAACTCCTACCATAAAATACGTTCAATGTTAATATGATTTTAAAGAAGAAAAACAATTATTTCAAAACTTTATGCTTTTTTAAACAAATATTAAGGTTTCTATATAATTCTTAATAATTAGATTTTATAATTTGGAGCTTCCTTCAATTTCAACAAATTATTTTACTGTTGATAATACTTTTCATGAATGAAGCAAAAATTGCTCTTATTCACGAAAGATTAGGGAAAATTATTTTTGAACATAATTCCTTAACTATCTTTTTAAAAAATTGTTGCCATAATTTGAGTAAAAATATAAACATTTATGGAACACGTTCGATTATATTCGTTTACGCTTGCGCAAAGTGGCTTTGCACTATATTGATGAACTAAAAATCAGTAGTCGAAAATCTGCGTAGAACATCATAGAACCTAAAGTATTCCAGAAAACCGGCAGCCATGTCCGGGAATATAGGAATGGAGCAGTTAATTCCAATTGTTAATAAATTGCAAGATGCTTTTACACAACTGGGTGTACATATGCAGTTAGATCTACCACAAATTGCTGTAGTAGGTGGTCAATCTGCTGGGAAAAGTTCTGTACTAGAAAATTTCGTAGGCAAGTAAGTATCATTTTAAAATAAATCAGAATATATTGCATAGATGCTTATCAACTTTATTTGCAACATCTTAAATATATATTTTGTTAACAAATAGTCACGATTCGAGAAACTTTTATTTTTCCTACACGTTTTAAAACATAAATCGATTTCTAGAATGTTTAAAATTATACCATTTTTAATGATAATCTTTTTTTAAAATATCGTTAAGGTACTAATTACAAACTATTAATGTGTAATGTATAATCGGCTTTAATTAGATGAGTAATTAGATAAAAATGTCTAAGTAATAAACAATATTTTATTATAATACTCCATTATAAAATGCTTGATTTAAAAAAGACATTATTAAGATATATATTGTATGTCTTGGCCTAAATATAGTGCGCATGTCAAATAGTATTGATCTGATATATTTCTTGGTGGGTAACTATCTTTATTTTTGTTTAAATAATTTAAAATATTACGAATTTATGAAATATTCTCTGTTGTAATACGCATATGTAATATTGAAGTAATAATTTTTTTTTGTTTTATTTTGTACTGAAGTTACACAATCTCACATTTCGAAAAAAAAATTCGAAATGTTTATGTAAAATGGAATGCATAAACCATAACTACCACCCACCTACCACCATATTGAAAAATAAATTAGTTTATCGATGATGTGAAGTGTAGAGGATGAACAAGTTTTAGTGATTTCAAGGTGATAAAATATTAATGTATCTTAGAAAAAATGTCTGGAAATTATGGAATGCAGCAATTAATCCCTATCGTAAACAAATTACAAGATGCCTTTGTGCAAATGGGAGTGCACATGTCTTTAGATCTTCCACAAATTGCAGTTGTGGGTGGTCAATCTGCAGGAAAAAGTTCGGTATTAGAAAATTTTGTCGGAAGGTGAGCTTATAAAATTCAAACATTAACAAGGATTGCGTCAACGATTTGTTGAGCATGTATTAAAGACAATACGATTTAAATTAAAATATCTGTAATGTTAAAAAATAGGGTCTCTAATTATAAATATTGATTAGATCGGTTACATTTAATTTCAACTTTTGTATCTGCATCAAATTTTCACAACTATTATTGATTTTTATTTGCTATTAAATTGATATCTTGGTAAATCATTATTAATTTCTACTATTTGGATTCAGAGTATAATTAAGTTTGGAAGTTATTTATCCAATGGTTAATGACGTTACATTTATAAAAGTGAGGAATAAAAAGTAAAAGTTTTGTCTTATTTGTGTTACATATTTTTATTTAAAAATAAACTAATATGGACATATTTCTTGGACTTTTTGAATGCTTATTTGGTTATAAACACAAGTATTGTACAAATGGGTCACTATTTCAACAACTCAAATAATTAATAGCAGTTTGTTTAGAATTATCAATTTAAATTATTGTATATAAAATGATTTCAGATTATAATGTTATTTAATGTTAATTTTAATTATTTAATAAGATTATATTTAATATGTTGCTGCTGGGACAGCAGTAAAATTAGAATAGTTATGGGACATAATCCAATAAGAGTCCAGTAGTGGATGTCACTATTTTGGATAGTAGACCTAAGAAATACTTGTTTTCTACTATTGGTATTAATAAACTAATATAATAATGAAACTTATTTATATCTGCACAATAGTAAGAAGTAATCCTGTTACATAACTCCCACAATGTGTAAACCTACTCCTATGGAT
>DWIC01000544.1:0-11359 GCA_018248135.1 Battus belus
GCCCCGCGCGCCTTGCTATCCTAGATAGCCCGTCTCGAGGTATGCGAATTCGCGCTACCCCTGAAACAGGTGGTCACCCAAATGGAAAATTTTACAAAGGGCTCTCCAAGCGACCTCCAATTGGATCAAAATCTTCTCTGATGTATTCCTAATTTATATATTACCTGTCCCCGAAGTTCCCAATCATTAGGTTATACAAGCCATCATCATCATCATCATCATCTTCTTTAGAGCTATACACGTATACAGCTGAATATAATCACCCACAAATTTACAGTATGATCAGTTTGAAGCGGCCTTCTTCCATGGTCTTACAATGGCCTTAACAAGGTTATCATCTGTCCACCTAGGACGGTCTCTACAGAACCTTAAGGTCCCAGAGGCCATACTTACGTTGTAATACACTGTGTGGCCTGCCTATTGTAATTTCAACTTACTGACTACAACATAAATTGTATGTTACGTCGGTTATTTTCACTCGTCTACGGAACTTCTTGTTCCTGTCTTAACAGTTGCGTAAAGAAATCCCTAGTAAAGATTTCTTTATGGCTCGTTGTCTAGTTGTACGACTGTCAAGTTGAGAGACCACGTTTCAGCTGTGTAAGCCATGGCTGATAACTAAAAATTAATAACTTCATGATTAAATCTTGACTTTGAATAACTATTTAATTCAAAACCCACGCTTTGACATCGGAGTAAGCCCAGTGAGTGTAATTGGCCATAAGTTAATTCGTTAGTGGCTTCCGTATAACCATGTTGTTTATTAAGTTAATGGTCGTTGGTATTATATGTCGAGCCCCGCGCCATATTTAAACGAAGAGGGTTTTTCAATTTATTCATTTATAAAACCGCCATTTAAAATGATATACCGCCACGTTAGACCAACCGAAGCTTTTAACATTTTTAAATATATCACAAGCTGAATTTAAAAGTGAATGTTTATGATAGGTGACAATGAAAATATCAATTTGTAAATGATTTATTGTTTTTTTACTTGATGCGTAATCCTGTAAAATCATTGTGAGAAGCAACGGGCCTATTCCTCTTTGGGCGACTTCCTCGGTATTCTAGAACGCAGTAATCTCATTTTAGCCAATTTAAGCCGTATTCCATGAAGTTTTGATATCTCGAAATAAAAGTTCAATTTCTTAATATCTTTATTCAAAATTAAGTATATAAGTACTTTATAATTATCATATAATTAAATATTATAAGTAGTCAGCTACCACCGGCTCGGAACGCTGACCTATTGACAGCCGGACAAAAATTCAAGTGTCTTTAAATGAAATTTAACAAATATTCGTGTGTACATTTTAATATCAACCTGAAATTGTAAACGGAATGTTGATCTCAACATTTGTTGTTTTGGTAGAAAATTTAACAGTAATTTATATATACATTTGACATATTTAACCCAACAAACAAAGTACTATGAAATATTTACTTATTAACTTACTAGTTTTTTTTTCTATTTAAAGCAAAGAAAACGTAATTCTTAGATATCTTTTGAAACACTCGGATTCATTAAGTAATTTACTAAGTTTTTGGACACGAAATTTACATTAATCGGGTTTATTTTTATTTCTTATATTTATCACGTCTTTGTCACTATTACTTATTTAACAATTTAATCTGTGCTCGTTAATAACATTATTAAATGAGTATTGAGAAGAAAGCGCCAGAACACAGATTTCACGACAGTATTATGTTTAATGGCGGAGCCCGTACTTTTGAGTGTTAGCTCTATTGGTACCCGTAGCCTCTAAGTGTTGGAACTTGGGGTGTCTGATCCTTGCAATGAAGAAGCCGATAATTGACGTGCGGTTGGTTCCGGCGCGCATATGCGTACGATAAGAAGGGGAGATTTTTCATAATCAAAACTGAGCTGCCATGGCAGCCGTAGTTGGTAGGAATTGTAGATGTGTCAAGTTGTATCCAGGTCCTTTCCATATAGCAAATAATTGCGAAATATCGTGGAGGTATTAGTTCGACGTAACCTCTCAAGCAAAACAAAAAGTAGATAATAGAATTCATTAGAAATATCATCTATCAAAACGTAATTTTTAGTAACATTACTATTATAGTAATCTCACGCTGTTGTTTGCCTGTAGAGACAAATGCCCTGGTTTAACAAAAACTGAACTACAAGAAAAAACTCAAAACGAATGAAAAACATGTTTTTAAAAACATACACCAAGAGAGTCAGTGCATGCTGAGTCAATTCCTTACTTAATAATGAAAGTATTTTAGTATTTTTTCAATTAAACATCTTTTTTTAAATATGAGGTACACTAAGTTACTATATCAATCACATTTTAATAACCTTTTTAATTTTATGTTAGCACTAGCTGAACGACCAGAGAGAGTTGTAACTTTGACATTAAAATTCCCGTACTAAAAACGCTTTGTTCTAAATCGTTATTAATTATTATTCATACTCTTCGCCGTTTTTTTACGCAGCTTGCGCTGCAATATTTCGTTTCCAGGCGAATATTATATCCTTCATGTAGTAATAATAAGAAAACAAATGAATAATTCTTGAGGTACACATTTACCAAAAATTGACTTTGTAAATACAAATTTTTTAAGGACATTAAAACCAGCCATATACAAATAATACAATCAAAAAAAATTTATTGCAGTATTTAAAAATATTTTGCGAAAATCTTTTTTCCCCGACTTTATATTAATTTATTTGAAATAGGCACTCCTACAGCAATACATAATATAAGTTTACATGAGTTTTATTTAAGAAAGTAGTTTCTTTTATGTGTCGTTTGAAATTAAATTAACAAATTACTCTTTATTATAAAGTGATCGAATTTGAGGAAAGAAATTAACATAATTAATTGACAGCATCTGTAAGATTACATACAATAGTTAATACTTACTTTGTAATAATCAACCTGTCTGAGCCGAGGTATGATCATTAATAAACGTAAAACTGAGTACGGAAACCAACAGAAGAAGAAGGAAGCGGATCGAAATAAGCTCCGAATACATCTTAATATTAAATTTCGTTTATCAAAAGTATTCATGCAGGCTGTTCACGTTTCATTCTTGTTGGACTTGTATAAGTTTCGTAAAACTCGACATGAGTATATACAAAAAAAAGAAGTTAACTATGCTAATAACGTATAACTTGGTAATAAAAAAGTGATTACATTACTTCACTTGTTAAAGTAGACATAAAATAACAAAAAAGAAACGTTGGTATGTGTCACATATTTTGTGTTTGTGCATTTTCAAATATTTAAAAATAGCAACTGTGGAGCTTCTAACCGGTCCTTGTTGATTAACGATCGAAACTGCTTGTAAATGACTATTCGAATAAAGAATATTACGATATTAAAAGTTATTGTGTAAGTGTTCGGAACGGATGCTGTGAGCGGGAATCGAAACCGAGACTTACGTCAGCAAGTCTCAATCCTTACCGCTGGGCTATCATTGTCCGGCGCGTGTAAAGCAAACGTTGATCTCGTTTTTGTATAATTATTAATTTTTTATGGTTTTTATTCATCATTTACAATTCCGTAAATTGTTATTTTGTTGTTTTATTTATTTTATTTACCGGTGTGTGTACAACAACCTATTTTATATTAAAAGTGTAAAAGCTTTGAACGGGCGAATATACGGTGTTAAAAAAGTATCGCGAAGTTTTTTTTATAGTTTTCATCGATTGCAGAGGCGTGGTGCATCATGAGTTCTTGCCACATGGTAGTACGGTGAATAAGGAATATTACATTGATCATGTTTATTTTACTACTAGTAAAACTAACATTAATATGTAATCAGTATTTGTTTACGTAAATTATTAAAATAAAAATTAAAACTGTTTCTTTAGGACTTGTACGAACCAACTCATAATTTGTTTTTATCAATTTTGTGAATAAATTCTTAATCTAGTTATAAATGCACAATTAAAAAAATATTTTTTTATATGCTAGACGATTAACTACAAAATTACATTTCTTTAGAGCCAATATATTTGCAATCAAAATACGTATAAAAGCAGTGGTTTTTTCTTTCCAGAACTTCTTCTGCAGCAACGTAATAAGAGAATATCTATGGTTTCAATGAACAGCCAAGAGTCATCAGAGACTGAAAGAAGCGATGACAAATGTAAGCACTTTTTCAACAATGATTAAACAACAGATATCTCTGCACATACTTTGCACGTACACTAAGCGTTCCGTTTTTTATGTGAAATAGTTATCAACAAACAAAATAACATCTTTCTCCAGGTCTCTTAGATGGTTTCGTATACGTGACGTTACACCATTGAATTGTTTTAGGTCAGTACTTAAAGACTTTGCCACTAGCTTGTTATTTAATCTCTTCTATCTTTGGATTGGCTTTATGTTTCTACATTCTGTGTTTGTCTATGGTAGTTACTAGTTTTCATCTATCACTTTGGTTTATAAAAGCAGTATAAACTTTATATAAGAGTTGCCATCTTTGTGCCCAGATTTCTAAAACGTTGCTTTTACTCTACTGATTTATTTAGCAATATAATTCTATGATCAAATTCTGTAAACATTTTACTTCAAGATTGTTATTAAAAAATTACTTTTGTAAAAGTATGGTAGAAAATATTAAAAAAATAAATGGGTAAAATTTCTATACATCGCAAATTGACCTAAGTTACTAACATTCTGCCCCCGCAAAGTTCAAATGTTCGTATTAATATTATTGTATTTACGACAGAAAAAACTTACCTATTAAAAATTACCGATTACTAAGATAGCAACTCTTAATATGCCGGAAATTTGTTTTTATCGTTGCTAGCCCGAAAACATATAACACTGAAGTTTTTATCTCTTTTGGTTACAGATAATTCCCTTCGCGGGGTGCCCGGAGAAGTTCGTCGATCTGGTGAAAAGAAAGTAAGAAGAACTACTTGGTACTGCGAATGAACTCGACTTCGGGTCGAATTATTTTAACAATATTCGCATTGCTATCGTTACAATTTTCATACGATGTCGATCGAATGAAATAGGAAATTTTGAACTCGAAACATGCATTTTTCAACAATGCGTTATGAGAATTTAGAGTTACGACACGAACGTAAAAAGCAATTTATTTCCAAAGATGTTTTGTAAGGCATAAGATGTTTGTTTACTATAGTGATGAAGTATTTAAGATTTTAATTCCTTAGCTAAATTTATTGCTAATGTAATAAACAGAAATTGAGCTTACTATAGCCACTCTTATTCTACAATAATTTTAGCTGTATCTTAAAGAAATGTGATAAAACTTAATTAGGTATTACTTTGTCTCTAGTAATTTCAGTCATTACTCTATGCATTCATATTATTATAAATGTTACTAGTTATGTAATTTGTAAATACTTAAGTACGTATTGTAATTAATTAAACAAGTGTAATTATTGCCCATGGAAATGTTAATGAAATACATTATTTATATTTACAAATGATTTTTCTGTTCATTCTACGTGCTAAATGGAAACCGGTAATGAATATTAATACTTAATGATAAAAATAAAATAGTTATTAAAGAAATCGGAGCGCCTCCAAAAGATGCAGCTTACGTAGGTTTTTTCTTTGTTTTTCTTCGCTGCCGACAGACACACACTGACACCGACCTTTCCCAGGTTCGTTATGATGACCGGTTTCCTGCTGCTCGCATCCAGCGACTTCCTGCAACCTTGCCTATGTCTTCGGGCAACTTGGTCGAGTCCTTGGGTACTTAAGTTACTTAATATAAACCTTATTTTGGACCTGTACGTGTCGAGGCCTCTAGCGGTGATATTTGTATTTCAGAATCCTTAATTACGGTATTCATTGTCCGAAGATTTAGTCGCTTTTGATACGACCTGCTAATACCATAAAGCCGAAGTAGGAATCGTCATAACCTAGCTTAATAACTACTTAAAGTTGATTGTATATCGACGGTGTTAAGTTGATGGTATTGACAAGTATTGATGACGGCAGGAACTCTACTATTCTGCATCTCCATTTGCCAAATGGCAAAGGCCTTCATCCTTCTCCATTCTTATCTATTGTTGACAAATGTTAGGTTCGGCCTTCTTGTGTTCAAATAGAAGATGGAATGCATTATGTACTATAAGTAAAGAAGCAGGGTACTCGTTTCTACATATGATACTTTTTGGTCTTGGGTTGTGCAAGAGTTTATTTTTGTCATCAGTTTATTGAGTACATTTCTCTTTATTGTATTAAGAGTAAGATGTTACTTTCTACCTTTTTTATTTTTCTAGCTTTCTTAGAAGATTCTTTTTCATCTTCAGAATTTCTTTAGTATATGTTGACGTTCAAGCTATTAATTACATTCTTCTTATGTTTCAAAATTATTTGTTTCTTCCATCCAGATGTAAGCTAGACAAGACCTGTGGGAGACTATTCTCTTTTTTATATCCATTTGTAGGAGCTTTTGTAGTAGTTAAACGCACACTGAATAAAAATAACGTGTAAAACACAAAAGTTGATAACAATTAGGCAAACAAATCAATATTAATAGCATTTTGAGGCATTGTAGCAATAACATCAAAACATTTTACATAAACAGAACAATTTAAATTAGTGTAAGCTGTTACTTTTAAATCAACATAATAATTGACTTTACTGATGTCAAATTATTGATATTAATTATTACAAATTTGCTTTTTAACAACTTCCAAGTAATTTTATAGCTTAAACCTAAGTACAATTCAAATGGTGTAAGAAAAGAACATGACATTTAGTATTTGTATAAAATGAACGATTTATACGAAATGTGCAAGTCGGTAACTGTAAGGTTTTTAAGCGACTGAAACTTTATTTTATTTGAAGAAACAGTACAATTTAAAATTCGTTGGTAAGAGGACGGTGACGTCTCAAGTGCACTTGCCATTTGTATTTCAGACTTAGTTCGTGTATTCGCCTGTCGTACTTGTCGACGCCCGTTGAATATTTCTGTGTTTTAATATTAGAAATATATTTTAATATATTCAAGCGTGTTTTCAAGGTTGTATTAATTCTGTATTTATTACTTTATTGTGATCACGTCTTTTAATCACTAAAGGCAACAACTATTCATTAACCGATAAATATGTCATAAAAAAGTTATTTCTTGGCTATGTGCTGTATGAATATAAACTGGGTAACTTATAAATGTGTTAGCTCAAAATCTGCAATGCGAAAAATTATAGCTGAGGGTGAAGTAGGGCGGAATATTCTACCTGAAGGTTAAATTTTATTGCCTCGCACTGTTTTCGAACAATTGCATTAATAGTGTATCAGAAGAGCGCCTCGTTGGCTTCTTTACGGCTGTGGAGTCTGGCGTTGGAATACAATTAAAGTTTTAATATTTCAATACGTTTGAAACGGAAGCGTGGAATTAATTAAGCAAGTAAAATAACCATTACAGTGTATGTCATATTTTTTCCTGATTGTTACTCAAATGTTAGTCGATTCGATTGTTAGTCAAATGTTATCGTCACTCTAATCGAATAGAATTAACATTCAGATAAAAGTCGACTTAGTAATTTATTTTGGCGCTAGACAGTTCTGAAGGCTCAAAAATATACGGCTATGACCTTACTTTAAATATTCCGTGACCTTTCTTATTATTTTTTGTGCTCTAGACAGAAATGTTGTACAAAACGCAAAATGACGTCTCGGTGGATGGGGAGGTTTACTGCGCCATTTCTCTGAGCCCGACTTGTTTCGACAGGAGTTCTTTGGCGGCGTCTTTAACACTCCCTCGAGGGTTCATTTATATATTCGCAACACGGAGGCGGCAATAAAACTGCGTTATCCCGGTCATTATTTAGTCATCACCTAGCCTCTCCGACTTCGCTCCCAAATAAAATGCAACCGAATGACACTTACAACCGCCGTGCACACCATGCAACACAAGCATTACTACAGTTTTTATATGGGCTATAATCTTACAATAAAGCTGTGTATTGCGTGCAGTAAACTAAATGTTCTAGACTAGTATTTACTGCAAGAGTAGAATATAGTAATAGATGACAAATTTGTATATGAAAATTTGTTTCAAAATTTAATTACTAGTTGAAATTTTTATATTGATATATCTACAAAATGTTTAATTAAAGGTACTTTTACTTAAGGTAGACCATTTGCCACCTTTTGAGGGTCCAAAGTTGTTGAGATTGACAGATAACACTGGATTCAGGAAATCAACGAGGAAGGCCTGTGTCCCGCAGTAGACTTTCTGCGGCTGTAATGATGATCCATTTGAACATAGAATCCAGTGACATTAAAAGAACGAAGCCAGTAAAACTACTTATTACGAATGCTTTGTAAATATAACACAAAGAATTCGAAATTTTGTGCAGTGCTTTAGAGAATCATTGGTTAGTTCACCGGTCATGGCCAGTTACGAGCTAGCCATTTTATGAGACGGCCCCGGGCGCCGTTGCTAAATCTCCTTATTTATCCGGGAAAACATAAACCGTGGTCTCAGCAAAAATTAATTGGCTCCCTCGCTCTTTCATGTCGCACATTAGGTATTTGCGAGTTTATTGTTTTAGCTCGTCTCTCGTTGTTCCTAAAGCCAATATTGTGTTCAATTTTTGAGAATGTTTCGCATTTTTGTGAACGTCCCTGTCCACAATAAATCCCCGTCCACATATTAATATTTACAGATATTGTTTTCTATAATTATTAATAACAATATCATGTTACATTTTAATACTGTAACACAATGTAATAAAATGAATATTTTTCACAATCTTTTACTTTTCAGACATTTTCACAAAAGCTTTAATTTAAATATAAATTATTATCCTTTTATACGAATTTATTTAATTTAATTTATTTGAAATTTACATTGTTAAATTCTATCATTCATGAAACTACGTTTTAAATTAAGAACAAGTTTTATTTCGTATTTAGTAAGAGACACTACACACATGTTTAATTAACCATAGAGGTTTTATTTAAGGCACTATAAAAACCATTCGCGCTCACCTGACATTTTTTATAGTGCCTGGATATACTGGACGCAGTTCATTACAGCTGCGGTATTTGTTACGTCGTGAAAGTTTGTAGTCTTAGTTCCGATCCTTTCTCGTATAGAAAATAAACGAACCTTTTTTAAACGAAATCTACGAATTTCGCAAAGAAAACCGAAATGAGCACAGCTATTGTAAATAAAGCAGAACTTCCTTAAACGAAACTAGCACTTGTGCTTACTCGACACGTCTCTTATAGAAAACACTAGAACAAAGAGCCTGCATCGAAGATCACACATGCGGCCTCATCGCAGATATTGCAAACAACAGCATTGATGAGATTGGAGATACTGCAGAATGCACCTGTTCTCCAGTGACGCGAGCAATTTCGTTACTTTGGAAAGTATCGCGTGCAAAAACAGAATTTTAATATATTAATCACGTATCGACAGCCCTTGTCTCGATGACCACGGTGAAAGTATTTGACCAGATCGTACCAATAGCTCTATATAGTGGGTTTCATCTATTAGAGTGCTCGAGGTCAGGCAATCGCTTGTAGTTTTGAAAAATCAGAAATGTTATCCACATTGTGTACGGTGCATTTTAGTGAAAATAGGATTAAATTTTTTCACTAAATTCAAGTTCGAGTTATGATAATTTGATATGAAATAAAATGTAGGGTCAAGTATTAGCTACAATGATGGTCAACGAGTAGTTATGGACGAACAGAACTTTTTGAGTGAACAGAACATTAAGACTGTTGTGGCGATTTCTGTTTCAAACCTTCTATGTAATAATGTAAAATGGTGTTTACAAAGTGTTTTCAGTTAGTCAGGTAGTGTTGTGTAGACATCGCAGACATCGCATCACAGAGAGCGGTGATCCATTGCGATGGCCGAGTAATCCCGGCTGGAGGCTTTGTCTCACGTCCAGCTTACTTTTATTACCGTGCCTGCATGGCGAAATAAAACAAAATTGGCGGGAATTTATGGGCCGCAGCCCCTGTATGGCTAGTGGGGTGGAAAGTTTTCAATTTGAAACGAATAAGTTGTTTGTCTCGTGTAATAAGGAGGGTTTTGTAGCGGGTAATAAGGGACCACAACGGCTGTCGCGGGCTTACTTAAAACTACTTTCTTGTTTTATTACCTAAGTGCTGTGGGTGGAAGTAACTCGTCACGTAAAGGTGCGCGTTTGCGAGTATAAGCTTTCGTTTTACTTACCACAGAGTGCGGTTATAGTACTTTTTGAGTAATCCTATATAAAAATGACATTTTTATAATACAATTTAGAAAAAAATATCTCAATACAGCGAAGAAACATTCGATAACTATAATAACCTTTTTAATAAATTCAGAGAATTAATAAGCAGGAAATTTAAAAGTAAGGTTGAAAATAAAGTTCAAAGGTTTAAAAAGTAATAACGTATTATGTCCGGACGATACTGTATCACTGAGTATACTGTTTGCTTAAAAAATATTTGTACAGCGCTGAAGGTACTCAGATGCAAAAACAAACGTTAGAATCGCATAACTGTGGAGCACTGGTGTAGCGACGTTTATTAGAACATTACGCTTCTTCAGGTAGCAAATTGAATGTTAAAACACGGTACCTGCCCCTCGCTGAATAAGTTATGAGGCCGGAGCTATTGGTAATGAAACTTGAATGACCTCGCCCGTGTAGACCGTCTGCGGGATGGAATTTCCGTGTTTACGCAGTTCCACCGAAGGCACGTTTATTCTGCTACATAAGTGCCACTCCTTCTAAGCGAAGTTGAATAAACCACTACAAAGTGACTTTTATTAAGATATTATCCAATTCACAAACTGTTTTGACACTCTTTTTTTGCCTTTATATGAATACTTTGTATATTCATGGTTTGGAAGAGTTAATCAAATACGCTGTTTGTTAAAAATAATAACTCAGAAAATAAGTTGCAGAAGTTTATTGTTACTTCAAATATGTTGTAATAACTTAAGGATAAGTAACAAATTTTTAAGTGTCGCGTCTCAATTCTCGATCGAGAGAATCGGTGGAAAACAAAACTAAGTCGAATAAATTCTCTGAGGCAACAACACTTCTAAACTTCGTGAAGAATGCCAGTTACACAGTTAGTCTCGATCCTGGCCCGCGAAGAGGAACTTTGTATTTTTCGATTGCCTGTGTTAGTAACTTGGCAAATGTAGTTTAGTCGTAGTTCACGCGGCCGTCGGAATGAGAACTCAATTTTGCTGCTTATTTGCATTGTGTGTATGACCACTTTGTTTGGACAACACGTTTTGTTTGTGGATAGTTCATTCACCCGTACGTAACTTTCGAGCACTCGAGTTGTAATATTAATTTTTTTTAGCATTTAGATATAATTGTTTTTAAATTAATTAAAAATAACCCGTATTCTGTAACGTGTTAATATGCATATAT
>DWIC01000545.1:0-11359 GCA_018248135.1 Battus belus
GTGCTTATTAAAGCCTATTCGTATTTTTTCCATCCATTGTACAGTGATTCTTTACGTGCCTAACATGATTGTATTACATTCACGGTATGGTACGTTACAGCGGCTATTAATGAAGAGTTCAGTTCGTATGCGTTAGATAAAAGTTCAGTTAGTTATAAAACAGAGTAGGCCGGAAGCTGCGCCATTTTTTGCCAGCGGAAACATTGTCTTTAATTAAATGCCTTCATTAACATAAAGCAACCGTACTCATGACGCAGTCCCTGCAGTTATGCCGCGTTCGTGTTAAAAAGTTATTTCATATTTATGCTTTTCTACTGTATCCTGTTTCGAGTTTTAAACTCTATGAACTTTTTACTTAATTTTTTCCACGTGTATGTGTGGTAATAACTTCATTTTTTCTTTCAAATTAATTACCATTGTGATTAAGGACTCCAAAATTAGAGAAAGGTCTGAATAGTATGTATTATGTGCACGGCTATGTTCCTTTCAAATTGTTTTACGTAGAGTTGTCCACCTGTGTCTACGGTATTTACACAATTATCTCCGTGTGACTTCTAAAGTATTATATTGTATAATTAATTTATGAAATTCGTTAAACAAAATCTTGTGAAAAATCGTATGAAAGTGTAATAGGTTTTTGAAATACAACAAAGCTTGCGAATGAATTGTTCTACTACTGTATTAGGTAAGGTGTTATGAAAGTGACAACAAACATATATACGAGTCCTAATTTGTAGAGGGATCTTCTCAGTTAAGCGCTCCTTTTAAGCCCCTGAAACTTTAATTTGAAGGATACCTTAAAGGTAGGCTCTATCTGATTTTTGTTTCCATCAAATTAGAATCTTCTGTCATTCTGTTCAGGACGAGCTATGCGCAAATGAGTAAATCAATAAATGTTTCCCATCTTCTCCAAAGGAAGAGGTAAGTAACCATGGCCTGGTCATCCACGGTGAAAAAGAACAAACATGGCATTGTAACATGTTGTTCGCACCATGAAATGCCATAAAAACTGTACAAGAGATACACCAAAATTTGATAGTAAATAGAATAAAATTAAGCTCTTATGTAAGTAATTACATAAACGTACAATTTTTACAAAAGCACTGGTCTGAGCTACCGTAGAGGGCTGACACTTGTGATCTTAGGTAGGGGGTTCGATCCCGAGAAAAAATTTAAATAATTCAAACTTTTTGCATTGATTACATTAATTATATAAGATTTCCACAGCTGACTGACTAGTTTCAACAGGATGGCAGCAGCCTCCCTTGCAGTCCATAATACCCTAATGTGATCGCCAAACTACCTGCCATGCCCGACGATTACTAATTGTATTGACGATTGTCATATTTATAATATACAACAAATACATTTATAAACAAGTAATTGTATTTTAAAACTCTGTGTAGAACACTAAAGTCTGTTCAAAAAGTATCACAAAGTTTTGCTTACAGTTTTCTTCGATTGCTGGTTCGTCGTTTTCGTCGATCGTCGATTCGTGGTGCGTCATGAGTTCTTGCCATATGGTAGAACGATATTAATAAATAATATTATCTGCAAGTTATGCGCAATTTGTGCAAAGCAATCTGCCAGAAATTGTGGAAAAACAAAATTTGGCTTTTGCACCACGATAACGCCCCTGCTCACACAGCTGCTTGTACGCTACTTCTTGGTCAAAAACAACACACTGATGATACCGCAGCCACCGTATTCCCCAGATCTGGTCCCCTGTGACTTTTCTTGTTCCCGAAACTGAAAAGGTCCATGAAAGCACAACGCTACGCCACGATTGACGGCATCGAAGGAGGAGCTGAACAAGATACAAAAAAATTATTTTTGAAGTGCTTCGAAGATCGGAAAAAACGTTGGCACAAGTGTATAATATCCCAGGGTAATGTAATCCACATTGGAGGGGACAAAATAGATATTCACGAATAAAAAAATAATTTTTGAAAATACACAAAATTCGCGATACTTTTTGTAGGCGATACTCTTTGACTATATAGATATAGATTCTTAATGTTGTTGTTGCTGCCAACCCTGAGGTTCTTGCAGCTTCATCTGAACTGAGTCCACGGAGCGGTGGGGTCCATGGACTAGCTATCTTTGACTGCGTTTAGCTGTTGTGTACTAGTCTCCGTTGTTGATATTACTAAGCTCTGCTGACAGTGGGGTCTTCAAAGAGTGCAAGTCGTAATGCGGACAGAACAAAGTGGGCAGGCGACCTTGGTGGCATCGTCTGGATATACTGCATATAGATCGCTTACACGTTTTGTTGTAATTCGATGAGAAGGAAACATCCAGCAGCGGACGTCCTACGATGTCGGTGATAATGATCACGTATACAAAGCACAAGCTACGGTAACGACTTGTTGTTAAAGACCACTTCGAATGTTTTGTATTATTCTACAGTTTATTACAAAGTGTAATGGCGAAGCCCCGCCGTTAATACGTTGTGATCCGACAGGACTCCGCCCCCGCGAACCCACACCTTCGTCATTTGCATACTGCATGTGCCAAGTGGGGCGGTGTCTCATACCCGGGTGGGTACAGTTTTTATGCTAAATGTCTGTCGATAATTGGTTACAAATTCGATGCTCGAAATGTGATATTAACATTAAAACAAAATATATATTTTTTAGATTATTGAGATCAATTTGCTCATGGATTTCGAAACTAATTAGTTTTGAACTAACAACTAAAAACTAACAAGAATTGTTATAATAATAGTTATTTTTTTTAGTTATTTGATCATCATTTTACCGGTAGAGTGACCACTGCGGGACAAAGTTATTCCCCCGATATTTCCAATAGGACTGGTAGGAAGCGATCTGCATGCAGCGTTTCTAACGATTTTAATAAAGTTGTCGTATTACACTGCGCTTGCAGCTGCAGGAGTTGAGGTCACGGCGCTCCGTGAATACCTTAAGGCCTCAGAGATGATTTACTCTGGCTGTCTCATAACCATTTCAAATTGCCAACAATAGTCGTAAACAAGACAAACACCTGTTGAAAAGTATAAAAACATCAGGGAAAATCCTGCTAAAATAGTTGATTAGTTTTTCTTATCGCAAGGAAATGTTTTGTATATCTTTTAAAATAAAAATGAGTAGAGGCTTTGTATGTGTGGAGGCGCCGAACACAATTTGTTTAGATCCGGCTTATCGCGGGCAACAGGTGATAAGAGATAAGCGTACGCGGGCAGCTGTCGGCGCCTTCGTTAATTTTAAATTGTTTAATTTTGTTACAGTCCGGTCGCGCCCGCCGCCGCGACCCACACACTCCTGCTTTAAAATACCTAACACTTTAAAATCCCATTGTATTAATTTACAATCATCGAGAGGAGAAACTTAGTTCAAAGTAAAATTTCCATCGTTATTATAAAACGCCTTAAATGTCAAGATGTTCATCCAGATGTCGAAATTCTTAATACGGAAGTCTTACGAGACGCAACCTGTTCATCTTACGAGGTACGTGTCAATAGCATAGTGAGGTAGCTCGTAATACCGCGGCATATACAAGCAACATTAACATGTGTGTGTAACAAAGGTTGTTACTTAAAATATTATATACCGCTGTAAAGGGTGCCTTTACTTTAGTTTCATCAGCAAAGGCGATTTAATTCAATCATCACGCGGCCTTTCACTTGGTGCCTCCATGACAAGCTCTCTGTCGCTTAACAAACCGGAGAGGGCTATGCTCGGGAGTTCTCTATGAGATCGAATAAGCAATGGAGAAATTTGTACCGAAAGTAACCGACATAGGCCAGCGAATTGGCATGTCGAAGTAGCCGTGAGTAGGCCACGTAACACATGGAACAAATAGCCACTTGGACCTTCATGTTCTTGAGTGGAGACCACGTCCATCCACAAAGTGGACCGACGGCCTGGGTAAAATCGTCAGAAGTCTCTGGGTGTAGGCTGCTTACAACAGGTCTTATTGTAAAGCTATAGGGAAACCAATGTCCAGGCGTACAACAGCTGAAATGAAGATGATGATGACCTTTAGAAAGTCCTGCGCCTCGTAAACATTACAGTGTACCACGAGAAATTTACTCAATTATATAAGAATTCAACATTTTAACTGAAGCAGAAGACGCAAACATAATTCATAAGTGTTAAGCGCTGTTAGCCTCTCTAGCTTTTATAACTTCGTCGGACTCAGTATCCGCGATCTAATAAATTAAAAAAAACACGGCTAATGGATCACAGGCGGAATAATGTTGGTTCACCAAGGAGCACAGTAGTCCGCAATTTATTATAGTTTATTCCTGGAATAGAGATATCACGAAGATAAGGTCTACGCGAAAAGGTTTGAGACGAAGCCGCCCAGGCTCCGCATTGTCTATGGCGCGGCTCTATAATTGATGGTGTTATAATTGACACGTCATCCGGCGCACACTCTCGTCTCCCATTGTGGCACGGCACGTCTTGCCCAAATCACTTTCGATATTTTAAATGATGATTGATTGCGGTGACTTTGCGGTTTGGCTCCGTGACCTCGGACCTCGGACACTTGTGCCTTTAAAAAACTATAATGCATTGTCTACGGAGTGGTTCTTTGAGGCATTGTTTGCGCGGATCAAAGCGCCCACAAGACACATGGCGGCGCGGGGCGCGTTTGAGTTCTTTCTTTTTCTTTCGAGTGTTCTTCGGGGTCTTTTTTCTTTTTCTTTCGTGACGGATAAGTGTCATCGCGCGGGCGCTGCGTCACGCCGGCGTGCCGGGGATATCTTACCGGCTCGGATGTCTTAATAAGACAGATCGTTCTTACGTTATTAATAAAAACAAAATATAACGTGGTCGTAACTAAATATTTCTCTTACTTAGTAACAACAAGTAATTTATTAACTAAAATATTGTAAGACATTACATTTATTTTATTATAAAAAACAAGTGTATCAAGGGTCAGCATCTAAGAAATTCTTTTTTTTCTTCATATAATGTGCCATGACCGGAAGTATTTTTCCTCTCGCAGACTAACATTAGCAAAGACGGAATTGTTAGACGTGATCGGAAGACGTGTCAACGCCCCGAGCCATTGCCAACTTACTACTTATAATAATAAAATAATCTACGCTTCTAAAGAACATATAAGTGGCTGTTTAATTTAAAGAAATTTGAATGTGTATATATTATTGTATACTAATATAATACAATAATATATACACCATTTATTGAACGAGAGTGACGCAAAAAGACAATAATGTTTTCATGAAAAACTTTCTCCCTCTGTTCTACTTCGTCGTGCCCTGTACGCTTATATGCTCATTTGAATTATAAAATATATTTAATTACTTGCTTTATGGTATGCTTTCAAGGGATAATATGATGGTTTAACAATCGTGGAATACAATTTTTTGACTGAAAAAAGTGCCGGTACCTAGGAACCAACCCGTGTTATTTACTGATTTTAACAAAAGGATACGTTCGGTTTTCCGTTACGTGAATCTTTTCGATGATTCGACGCAGATTTTAGATTACAGATTGTAAGTCGATTATGCAAGGTGTCATCTAAGTAACACCGAGGACCACAAAACAAAATATCTTAACAAAAGATTGACATTTTATTATTGTTTACATGTTTGATTTCTTTGGTTATATTTTCAATACCGGTATTATTTACAAGCAATTAAAAATTTGTTTATTTTAAATTCAGTTATATTTCGTGTGTATTATTGTAGTGTATAAGTGTATTGTATGCTTTATTTTGGTATTATTAAGTCTCCTTTCGTTTCCCCGTCTACCTTAATGTTTAGATTAATGCCTACGTTTTATATCCGATAGGTATATATTTACGTGGCCAATGTTTCCTCTTTACTAACTTTTTAAAAATAAACCAAAGCATTTTACTTAAAAAAATATGGAAAGAATATACTCTATTCGAGAAGATCCCAATACATATAGAATTGCGTCCTTCTTGCGGGGTTGCCTTGGCTAGTTTAAAGTTAAACTCGACGCAAAAAGAGAAAAGGTTTCGCTTGAGAAAAGTTGTCCCGCGGAAGACAGGACATAACGTGTGTATTGTACGTAGTCCACTCAACGGAATAAGCTTTCAGTGTATAAGTTTTATTGGAATAAATTATTTAAATACTTGTGCGGCGTGACCTAACAAAGTTTGTGATGTAACGTGAGGTCGTTAGCGATGTAGCCGTTCGCTAAAGGTTAAGGGGCATCGGCACGGACCCACGCACCCGCCTGCTTGCCCGTTAACTTAGCGTTCAAGTTGCAATTAAGTCCGCGCTCCTGCAAATGCAATGGTCATTACTGTCTCTTGGGGAAGTCAATTAATCTGCTTACTTATACAACCTTTTTCAACATTATAATGTACGCCGTTTGGAGCGAGGTAGGGAATGCATACGGGTCACGGGTCGTTAGCGATGGCTTTAATTTAAAATTAAAACTGACCCCTAGACAGCTAGTGTTCGTCCGGGCTCAATGCGATATCGTTGCCCGGGATCGCCGCCCGCCATCTTGAATGACGTACGGCGCGCGCGCTCCATTTTGTTCTACTTATTTTTTTATTTATGAATCACGCAATAACCTTAACTTGCGGCCACGCAACGTTAAAATTTAGACATTAATTTGTTCACAGGTATAACATTTACAATTCATTCTTTTAATTTTATTTATGTAATCTACACCGGAAAATGAAGTGGTGTGGTGCGGAAAATAATGGTTAATGCTTTCGAAATAAACATGAATATTATGGATTTATATATAGTCCTCACAAATTAACATGCATAGCGAAGACCATCGGATGGTAATTTTTATCCTCTGTCTATTCCCTGCAACATGCCAGCGGCTCGAGATAGCAGAGCGAGCGACTGTTAAACTCTTAGATCGCTTATGCGGGCTTTTCTTGTAGTGACGTGGCACCAGGGCGGAATATAAAATATATTTACAAAATTAAAATTATTGTATAAAATAAAATAAATCTCCTAGTTCCTATAGATTTAGTACTGAAAGTTGTTTGTCTGACGCATTCTACTAAAATAAATGAATGTAACATATTTTAGAGTGATCAATTTAAACCTAGTAATTGAAAATTAGTGTAAAAGCTTTGAAAGTGCTAACTAAGTAGGTAGGTGGGTGCTTCTTTTAAACATTTTACACCAATAACCAATCACACTTTGCGTAATGATCGTGTTGCGTCTAATGTTTGAAGACGGTTACGTTAGCTTCATAATGTTTTCTCGGCAGAGACTTAGGTCTTCTTTAGACTTTGTTGTGGACTTTTCTTAATTAAGTCACACTTGAACACCTCGTATAAATCGTAAAATAAGTAAGTTAATCGATGTCATTGTAGAAGTAATAAGTAATAAATATAAGTAATAAAATACAGTAAAAGTAATTGTATAAATAGTAAGTAATTGTAGAAGTCGTAGCTAAATATTACACACGTAAAGATATATAAGCAACTGTCTTCTGAGAATTCGAGAACATTCGTTGTCAGAGCTCGCTCATTCATGACATGTACAGGGTTTGTATATCAATCTAACATGATCTGCAAATATATGATGTATGTCTGTCTTGTCGTGTTGTACCCGAGTTAGTCATGTTTGTTAGCTCGGTAGTTAACGATTATGACATAATCGTAGGTACGTAAGTTAGATTCGCATGCGTGTTTTTTTTGTATGAATTAAATTGCTGTGAAATTTTCTGTGAATTAAAAACAATCTTTGACACTATTTCTCTAATTATATATATCACAAAAAATCCATATATGCGATTTTATAAACTCGAATCAAAATTATTTTTCCTCTAATCGCGTCCTTCAATTTGAAGCTAAAAAGTTTCTAACGCACCGGTCTGGTTTTTTTAGTGATTAATGTTCATAATACAGTAGCTAGAGCAATTAATTTCCTAGTATTATCACTTGAATATTATATCCATTGTAATGAAATTTGTAATTCTTGCAAAATAACTTTTCTTCTTTCGGGCAGCCTTTTTGCATGAGCGTGTCTGGTTCGTGTGATAAATCATGTTACGGCCCCGCTGATCTAATAAAACTAATTTAAACGCTGTGTGTCAAAATATTCTCACGATACATTAAATGAATGACTGCAGATTGAAAACTTCTAGATTAAGATCAAGAAACATCAGTAGACGCTTTTGGTATGCACCTTCAACGCCACGCTCATCTGTAACATGTTTTATAAAACATAAACACAAAATATTTGTGTAATGTAAAGGGAAAATTTTAATAAATTATAGTATCATAAACAAAAAATATAAAATAAATACTTTTACGTACATTTACGTTTAAAACAATCGAGTTAAGTAAAAATCTCTTGCCGCCGCCAATAAATAATGTTTAATTTTACGCGGCTGAACGGCACAACGCTTTTGTCTAAAAAAACAATCAGCGCACGATGCCCTCGCGCCATGTTTATGACTTAATATTTTACTTTCGTTTCGCGCGCAATTTCGTTTTAAGAACGAACAGCTATTTAAGCTATTAACACGTTAAATATTACGCTTTTTCATCGAATACACGTACTAGACATCTTCCGTAAATAGCTATTGTTATATAACAAATCTATATAAGTTTTCGGTTCTGTCTAAAATAAAACAATTTTTTTTTGTTAAGGGCATCATCTTAATTTGTCTTATTTTTCGAAGCTGTATGTTTACCAATTCAATGCTTAAAAATAAACCACACTTTATTCAATGACTTCATTATTTCAGGTCAATTTTTATGTTCGAATAAGATACTCCAACTTTTTATATTGTAGTCTAGACATTGTTTTTGTATAGTAGTATTAGACAGGCAATAGCAGCCGAACAAGCCAAGGTTCTGCCTTAGTGGGCGTCCTAAAGATATGGATGCGGCCTATGGAGCGTCCACCGAAGCGGTCTATGAGCGCGACGGCCTCGCACTACAGTGAAATAGTAACGGCTCGAGCAGAGGCTACCCCGGAGCCCGAGCTTCGAAGTCTTAGGCTTTTTTTTATTTATTTAGACCTCCCGTTTTTGGGGGGCCTCTCGTACATTATCCCCTGCCATTTTTAAGGCAGGGACTTCTATTTCTAAGTGGGTAAATAATTTTGTTCATTTACAGTTTTTATTCTCCTCACACGTACACATACGTCCGATTATGGTACATTACGGTAACTTTCCAATCGGTGCTCCACTTCTTTAACAATTACAAAAGAGTGGCTAAACGTTAACCAAAAGGGGTATTGGGTTAGAATAATTGTCCAGTCTTAGTTGTGAAATACAAAGCTTTTGTCTTTCCAATGTTGGCAAAACAAGTCCGGGATAATTCTCTGATCAGATTTTAAAGGTATATTCGTATCAAATTTCTAGTCTCTAAGTGTCATGGTTCTAAAGATATCGTGATGATTTAGAATATACATATGCATATGGAACTCTTTGAAATACATAAATTACTTTTATAATAATTTTAATATCTCTGATAAAGTCATAGAGCAGATTAAAAACATTTTTCACAGTAATGCTTTTAGTTTATGCACAAATACATTATTTTGGTTTATTCAAATATTTTTCTAGATAGTTTATGAAATAGTTATCCTTATCAACTTGAGGTGCTTTAAATTGGAATAGTTGAATAGTTGAAGAAATATGCAATTAATTCAACTAGTTTTTGCAATTAATGATAAAGTGATTTTACGTTCGTTTATTTTATTTTTATCCGACTGCTTTACTCTGTATTTAAATCGTAATTAAAGCTTTATAAGTGAACCGATTGACATGCACTGGAAGCCATAATCCTTTCCTAAAGATCTCTACTATAACCGGTCTTATTATTATCCAATGACTACTCGCGATCCTAATTAATTCGTCGGTCCACTTAGTCCGTGGCCTGCTCACCCGCACTGCCAGTTCAGACAAGAAAATCCTCGAGCTACCTTGGTGACCATAGTTCTTCAGCAGATCTTCTCATTTCCGATGCGATCGCACCGAAAAACTCCAAGAGCTTAACCTTTCTTCACTGCTCTTTAGGTGATCAAGTCTTCTTATGAAACACACCGAAATAATGTATTTGGTACCGAAATGGCTTTAAAAAAATCTTTGTTGTTTTGTTATTACATACAGCTACTATTTTTTAAACTAAGAAAAATGAATAACTATATCATTAAAAAAGGAGGGAAAACAAGGAAAAAAATCCTTGACAAGTTATTATACTTAAAAGGTCGGTATAAAAAAAACTGAACCTTACCTTCGCAGCACTTACGATTCAAGTAATTTCATGTTCAAGATTTTACATTTTAATTTAATATGACGTCAATTGTATAATATGCACATTTGTATTATGTTAAGTGTTATCGCCTTCTGGTTATTTGTAAGTTCATTAAATACGTAATCCCGCGTTAATTAAAAATATGTATAACAGTGTTTAATAGTGTTCCGCAGTTTCTTTTGCATGTTCCTGTCAGATTGGAACAATTTATCAATCGCAAAGATAATAAGCTCAACTTGACATAAAGGAGATGTATTTTTGATAGTATGTTGTATTAAGAGTTTTGAATTACAATTTTAAAGTTTATTTTTAAAATTACTTATGAAGACTCAGTTTTTAAAATATTTAAGTACTAAAAAAATATTTAACGCCATAACCGTAGCTATGCTTGCAAACTAAATGATGCCAGGTTCAAAGACTCAAAAACTGGTGTGCAATTATTTCTGGAACGATTTTTTTCGATTTCAATTTGATATAAACTTGAATATGAAATTCCAAATAAGAGTGCCAGTAATAAATAATATTTTAACTATTGTTTTACAGTCACCTAAAATTTTTACCATTTTTAGCAATTGTATTTGTAACAGGCTAGTTTTTGGTCAAATGTGATTTTTTTTAATAATTATATTTAAATATAATGTTACTTTACGTCTTATTGCTACTTTTAGTTAATTCCTATAACTTTTCCGGTAGCGAAAGTAACACGGCTTTTAAGTAAAAGCGTAAGCTTTCAAACAGCTGAAACCGAATAAAAATCGGCTTAGTAGTTTTACCGTCGTGCACAAAGTTATTACTTTAACGATATGTATTAACTCTATAGATTGCAACTTTTATATAAGTATAATTTATAAAGTAATGTAATAATTATATGCACATGATCTAGAATACTGGAAAAAGAAGAGAAATGCCTTTTCCCATCATCAGAATACAATGGTTATGTAATTTCAAGAACAATTACTTAATAAAATTCATCAATGAGATGAACAGTCACAGCCCAACGTTCAAGGACTGATACTTGTGATACTGATACAAACTACTGTAAGTTTAACTTTGAGACTTCTGTAATTGAGACGTTGTTGATTAAATGTATGGATTTGACACTGCATACAAGCAAGTTTCCAGATGATAGTAAAAGGCGTACCGTAATACCACACAT